>JAVSBS010012851.1:0-16432 GCA_033124195.1 Coracias cyanogaster | reverse complement strand
CCCCTTTTGGGCTGTGGGCACCTTCCCTCGGGTGTAGTGATGGTCTCAAGTCGGCAGGGGGTGCTGGAGGCTCCTGGCGAGCAGGGCAGCTGCAATGGCGGCTTGGGGGGAAGCGCTCTGGTGCGCACGGCTCAGCAGGTGGTGATAATGGTGGGGAGAAGAAAAGGAGAAGAGCTGCGCTTCACCCAGGGAAGTCGCCTCCAGTGCTCCAGCAGAACTCCCGGGGGCAGCAAACTGGGATGGCAGGGCGAGTCAGGCAGGAGATGCAAGACCGAGCCCAGCAGAGCTTGGGAGCGGTGTCTCCGCTCCCACCTGGGCAGGGGGCAGCGAAAACTCGGTTCCCGGGCAGAGGGAAAGCGAGTCTTTCTTTAAGTGAGATGTTAATAAAGTCCCAATCAAAGAGCTACTAAAGGCTCACCTTCGCAGCAGGAGAAGAACAACTCCAAGCAAAAGATGGTGGGGAGGGAGAGAGAAAGCCGGTAATGGCCAGGAAGAAGAGCAACGACCTCCTCTCTGCCAGACCCTGGGCCGAAGAGAGAGAGCAGTTAACCCCGCCCCCCCCTTTTTTACCAGCCCCAAAACTCGAGATATCTCTGTCCCTCGAGATGAACTTTTAACACAGGAGATGGTGGCACCAAAAATGCCTCCCCCCCAGGCATTTGTTCTTCTTAACTACCCAATCCTTAGTTCCCTAGTAACTTATGGGAAAAAAATTCTATACGTAAAAAGGAACAAAAAGGGAAGAAAATCTAACCCCCAACAAACCAGCTCATAGCAATCAGTCGCCGAGAGCAGCCCTTTCAGAGCTGGCCCATCCTTATGCGGATCGGAATATCGGCGGATCTCAGGAGTCCAAGGGGGTTTCCAGGGCTGGGAGACACGCATGCACCGGAAGAACTCGTGCCAGAGCCGGTCACTCTCATGACAGCGGGTGGGATGGTGTGTGGGGGGAGCCAGGTGTGGGCAGAGCCATCCCGCACCTGGGGATTTCAAAGCTGCTGTAATGAGACCATATCAATCAGTCATCAAAAGCAGCCCTTTCAGAGCCGGTGCATTCTTCTGCGGATTGGCAGCTTGATGGATGTCGGGAGTCCAAAGGGTTCCCAAGGGCCAGGAGAGATGTGGGCACCAGTAGAACCCGTGGTGGAGCTTGCAGCTCTCTGAAGATCGAGGAGCAAGGCGTGGGCGGAGCTTTTCCCGCGGCTGGGAGACACGCAGGCACCGGAAGAACCCGTGCAGGACCAGGCAGCTCTTTTGAGAGCAGCGGGTGAAGCATGGGCTGAGCCATAGCCGCAGCAGGGGATTTTAAACCCGCTCTAACCAGACCATAGCAATCAGTCACCGAGAGCAGCCTTTCGGAGCCGGTCCGTCCTTCCGCCGATCAGCGGATCTCAGGTGTCCAGTGAAACTTTATGGTTTTGCCAGTAAAACGGCATGCGATAGGAAAAAGTAAAGTAAAGATAGCTACCACCGTGGGTCCAAGCCTTCCCTATGGTCCCAGGTCCATGCAGCGTCCTGCCAGTCCTAATGATCGTCGTGATCCTTGGTGGAGAAGCTTCAAAACTTCAATTGCTAAGGAGCCATCATTTATGCCAAACAGCACACCTTGCTCCTCCTCTGTCTCAGGTATCTCCACCTTTCCCTAGGAATTTATTATCCTATTCCTACCTTTCTCTAGAGAGGCTATCCCGCATGCTCAGGGGGGAGTGTCAGAGGCGGGGTCTGCCTTGGAGCCAGGTAGCTTTTGACCAGGAGGTGTGCTTTTGCATTATTATTTTGACATTGTAATGAGCAAAGTTCGCCTAAAGTTCATGATTTCTTCATCGATGCTGAGACAGCAGTTGTGATCAATCTTTCTTGACAGCAGCTATGCTGCTATCTCTAGCTCTCAGGCTCTTCCCTAGTAGCAGAGAACGGCACAGTCCTCTTCGTACCACGCAGTTCTCCATCCCGGGGTGTTTGCACGTTTTGTATCCATAGTAACTGCATTCCATTCTTGGGAACAGCAACTGGATCTCAGGCAGGCTGCATCAGACTCATGTCAAGTGTTAGCCTAACTTTCGGGGTACCTTATTGTCCATGTCTCTGATGACAAGGCTGAGACTATGCTGTTATTCTGACCGACTCCCACACAACCCCATGGCTCAACATTTTTGTCAGGATCACATGATGGTAGCATAGTCCTCAAAGAGAGAAAAAGAGAAAAATAATAACGACAGTAATCAAACGATTTACAAAAATCAAATTGTTTCACAAAAATGCAATTGCTTTACCCACAAGTTATCATTTCACCAAACAGTTTATAGAAGAAATTAATGGATTTTAAACATACACCAAAATCTTCTCATCTTAAGTCATTTTCCTATGCAATCCACCTTGTGTCAATAGGTTTAGGGATGTCCACATTGGATGGGACATTGAACAGATTATGTGCATTAAGTACAGATGTCAGACATGTCAACTGATTCACCATTCTCCAATTTATGACACATGGTACTGCTGACAAAACAAAACTGATCAAAACCAATATCAAGAGAGCAATAATGGGGTGACACAACTTGTTCAGAATGCCTGTAGCAGTAGGTGACCATCCAAAAAGTGTGTCCCACCATTTATTCTCTGCAACCTTTTCCACCCTTTCCAAAACACGGTGTATTTCTTCCACATTGTGATGAACAGTTAAGATCTTTTGTCCATTTTCCCTGACCTTTTCCAGGATCTTCATCAAATCCTGGTGTTGTAGTAATTGCTTTACCAAAGTGAGATTCATCCCAATGGGAGCAGGCAGCAGCTTGTGAATCAGTGTGTAATTGGATTGCAAAAGCTGGTATTTCAGGGTTTTCATCAGGATGAATCTCAAAATGACAAATATTTTGTTCAGTATCCAAACAAATGTCCTGAGCTCTGATTGTATTACTTTCACAGATGAACCCTTGTTGTTCTTGTACAATGCAAGATTCCAAATCAACAGTTTGCCATTTCTCATCCACCTTTCAGGCCCATACTCTATGCTCAAAGGGATAGAGTATAGCTCTGTTGTGGGTCAATCCTAATGCAATGATGGGATATATTGAATAGATTGAAGCATTGTATATGGATAGCACAAAAGCTGTGGCTGTGTTTGTGATGGGGTCATAAGTAAAGTTTACCAGATTCCACCAGGATTGAAGTTTCTTCTCAAAGTCAGTGTGGTGTGCCAGAGATTGTTTCGGGCAATTTCTCATTAATTGCCCTACCACTACCACATGTGCAGCCAAACCAGGCATTTGGAGAATTTTTCGGATATAGTAGCCACACCAAAATGCAGGCTGGGGTCCAGACAACTACTGACGCACGGAAATGGACTCAAAAACTCACAGAGAGTTTATAAGGAGGTATGTTTATTTCCCAGCGGGTGCATGGGGGCTAGCGCCTCCCAAAGCGTGCACACCAGCATGGCTTCGCATCGTGCTTATAAGCAGTAAAATTTGATTGCACAATACGCCTATACACATTACATCATCTATCCCCGCTTTGTATGGAAATTAGGTCTCCTCCCCTTTGCGCCTGCGCAGTGTGCCGTGGTGGTGGTCTTCTGGTGGTCAACCCGCCATCTTGTGTTGAAGTAAACACTCTTCCTTGGTCTTGCACTTTTCACCTTTTGGCTTCGCGCAGACTCCCTGGGGCTCTGGCCTATCTCCAAACCGTGTAAAACAGGTGTTCTTGTTCTTCTTAGTTCTTGACACATTTAGTTCCCTATACCTATTTTGTAAGGCTTTGCTTCAATGATCTAACTCAATAGTTATTGTGATTAAAGTTTGCAATGCTTTGCCTTGCTAAACTAGCTAAGTAGCATTACAGTTAATTTTTAAAAGGCCTAGGGCTACATGTCCCGGCCTAGAGTTACATGTCCCCCGTTCAGTTCCAGGTGCGGCGGTGGTCACACTGGCGGCGGCGGTAGAACTTGGCTTGAGCAGCTGCAGTGGGGGAGGGAGTGGCAGCAATCACACTGACAGCAGCATCAGAGCGACCTTAGGACCCAGCTTTGAGCGTCGGCGCTGGTCCGGCAGCGACAGCTCGAACAGTTGTTTTTTTTTCTCAGATGCACGGCTTCTTAGTTCACAGTTTTTAAGGTGGACCTGCAGTTATGCGCTCCTTTTGACAGCAAGGGCGCTGCACGCCCAGTCGGGACGCACGGGCACTCATGAAAGAGTCCAATGAGCGCCTTGTAGTGTGCACGAGAGAGGGAGAGAGAGAGAGAGGAGACGGAGATGCTGAAGACAGCCACGGCAGTAGAGACAGTCGTAGTCAAATCTTCGGTCTGCAGCTCCAGAGTCTTCCCTCTTAAGGTGTCGGAGAGAGAAAAGAGAAAGTTTCCTATTTTCCCTTAGGCTTTATGTTTTGCCGCACCCTGTGTATTTTCTGCCTTCTGGCTTCCGTTTCTGGAAGACTTCCCGGTGATCCATGGGAGTCATAGTCCTTTTTAGCTGACTTTAAAAGACATTTCAAAATAATAGGTCCGTTTACCACACTGTCCTTTGTAAATACTGAATTCTTTCACATTCCTAAATTACAGTGTCTCCATTTGTTATATCTTAAAGAATGAATTTGTTTACATAGGCAAAATAAATGTAATATAATCAGATTTTTAAAATGAAATTAAATATACACTCTTCTACATTTATTAACTTAAGTGGTTTAATTCAAATAAAAACTATTATTCTAATCTTAGATTAAATATATATTGTGTGCTTATCACTTTTGTTTTGCACAAATGCAGATTACATTTTAAACTTGTGTACTCCTCACACTGACTGCAGAACAGACTTTGCTCCTGCTGAAAAAGATCTCTTACCCAATTTTTTAAAAAGCTGCTATCTCAGTGGTTGCCAGGCATTTGTTGTTCTGACTTGGCTAAATAGTACATCAAACAGCAGACCATATAAACGATTGCAAAGCACTGTCAATTCTCTTTCAGCTGGCTGGGCAGGATTTCTCATTTTATACATCATTCACAACTTGCTGCAATCGTTCCACAAAGTCACCCAGGAGACTTAAAACATTTAATGGAAAAGAAAAAGATCCTTTTGGTTTGGGATACTTTTTTTGCCTTTTTATTAGATCTGCAGTTTTCTCTGATCTGTGCCCTCCTCTGTTGGCAACACTGGTAGAGCTTCAAGAGAGTGTTTACAGCAGTTGTATTTGCTGGAAATCTTCCCAGGCTTCTTCTTTGCAGCAAGTGGTTTTAGCCAGAGCAGCAGCACGTAGAAGTTGCTTTCTCTCTGTAACGGGAAGAGGGCCCAAACAGGATTTGATTCTGACAAGAAGGTTAGGTGACTAGTTTGAACAACTAACTCCAAGCCTGCCTTTGGCTGAGCTGGCTAAACTTCTCATTGTGGAATGAGGGACTGCCTCCAAACAGTGGTTTGTTTTTACAGAGCTGGTAAACAACAGAGCTAAGTGGTATAGTGTATGCCTCTTCATAGAAAACATTGATTTTTGTTGGAAACCGAAGACTTTTTACATGTTTCGGGGGGTACAGCATTAAACCCTCTAACTTTCAGCATTCTGGTACATATTTGACTTGCACATCCACACTGTTTTCTGTTTCAGTTTTACTAAAAAATACACTTAACAGTTTATGGACTGTATGTTAATTTTGCTAATGTCAGAAAGTTATGAACAAGTGGCTGAATATCTGTCTTGCTCCAGAAAGCATGTACAGCACTAGGAATTCCAGGTAACATAGTTAATAGATTTCTTACCACCAAAATATGTGAAAATGCTGTGTACAGTAGTGAGTAAAGCAGCATTTTGCTGGATGTAAAGAACCTTTAAATTCCTCAAAGTCATCCAGATCTTGACCTATATTATGCCAGCATAAAAGTGGAATGATTTCAATGACGCTGATACGCTTTTCTGGAATTACACTTCTGTAAATGAATTCAGTATTTCCAGTCAACTTGAAGCCATTTTCTTCTTAAAAGAAAATAAGAAGTCTGAGGCTTGATTCTAAACTGGAGCGCTACTTTTTTTCTTTCCAAGGCCTAGTATAAAGTGGCACTAACTTTGCAACCCTAGTTCAGCCAAGGAACTCTAAAGCAATGGTCTCATTTGTTATTAGCAATGGCACACCAATGGTCAGATGAATTCCTGTATTATATATATATCTGTATATCTATTCTCTATTCAGTCATTACAGGACTTTGAATAGGTCCCTAGTGGCTCCTGAGAGTAGATAAAGTGTCAAATGAACTTTGTTTATGTCAGAGTATCATTGTTAGATATTCCTGCAAACGTGATATCTCTGTATACTTAGAGATTGAACAATAATGCAGTCATTATTCCTTCTTTCTCAAGATAGTCTGCAGGGAGATTATCTCCCTGTGGATAATAAATGCCTGATAAATTGTTATAGATTGCTATAAGGACTAATGGGTTGAAGACAAACATGGACCGTATTTAACATCCTCTAACTGTGTATTTATAATCCTCAAAAAATCCATAGCAGTCAATTTTTGCATGATCTATCATCAGTTATTAATACTTTATTAAACCTCCAAATGACATATTCTTTGCATATGAGGTGTTACTGGATTATACTTTATTGTGTACAATCCATTGTATATAGCCTATCGTCGCGGTCGGCGTTCAACTAAAACAGTGGGTTGGTTTCCCACATCTATGTACCTTAGGATCAAAGCTACCTCTACTGGATGACAATAGTCACCATTATGACTGAATGTATCATTCCATGATTGATTTTCTTTTATGCATATATCTGTATGTGTCTTTTTAAAAAAAAAACATAATTAGTTTGCACCACTGTCCTGGTTCAGACAGGACAGGATTAATTTGGTGCAGATATTTGATACCATGATGACATCATGCCCTGGAGGCTAGCTCCTGGGGGAGGGCAGTTTGTTCAGTTCGGCTTCAGCGTTCTCGTTCTCGGGTCGAGCACGTGTGTATTCGATTCATCTCTTTTTATATCTGGTATTGTCTTTTTTTTCTGTGTATTACTTTGTTCTTAATATTTGTTGCTTCAGAAGTTTATTACGTGTTTTTATATTAAACCTTCCTTATCTCAACTCAACTCTTTAAAACTTTTTTTTCTCTCCCTGTCTGCAGCCCACAGCAGGGGGGAGGGGAGCACCAGCGGCGCTGGCCATGCGGGCGGGCAGAGCCCCGTTGCCGTTTTGCTAAACCAATAGAACCACTTACAGATTTATGTTGTTTAAGTTCTGTCTTTGCATGCAGATTTGTTAGGATCATCTGTATGGAACACAGTAAAATCCAGGCATAGGATCCTTAGAGTTTGTATGCTGCAGAAACTTGCCAGAATTAAAAAAAAAAAAAAAGAAAAATCACTGTAGAATTTATGAATTTATTTTGGCAACTTATTTTACTGCAGTTAATTATTCATATAAATGAGGCAGAATTATTGTGAAAAATCCAATTTAAAAGTTCAATTAAAAACCTGAATTATAAGTTTAATCAGAATCTTCAACAGCACAGAACCTGATTTGCATATAGTCTCATTGAAAAATGTTTTGTGTAAGATGAACACTTGTGCAGTCTCAGCTCTATTAGTTATTTCTGCTGCATAAATGATCACACATCATTTTATCAATGGCAATTTTCTCTGCAGCTGCAGTTCCTTTAAAAAAGAAATCAGTAGCTCTCTATCTTTGTACTGAGAATTCAGTAAGTTCGTCTTTTTTGTATGAGTATTATGTGAATCAACAAAAATTAGGAAATCTAGAGAATGTTCCAAAGGAAAGCTGTGCCTGCCCAACAATTTCCTGTTTAGTTCCAGTGAATTGTTGGCCTGCCATCATAAAAATAAATTACTACATTAATAGCAAATTTCAGAAAAACTTTATTCTTTTGACTAAAAGCATATAAGAGTATGAACTGTAATACAGACTGATTGAGGAAGTTAGTTTATTCAGGCTAAGAATATAATAGAAGTAAGACCTCCCAAGAAAATTAATGTTACTGACTATGGAGGCAAATTAGATTAAAAGCTCCACCTCACTTGATGCCTCCTTCTGTTTGTTTAGAAGGAGATATGAGGCTTATGCAAGAGAGGATTCAAATAGAAAATGGTTGAATGTAAAACATCATTTAGCACAACAGGATCTTCAGAATGATCAGTGCATACAACTTGCTCCTCTGATAGAGTATGTTTGCTGTGTAGAAACACATCCTCTGATTTAGATCTAAGTGGGGTTTTTTTAATCTTCCTTCTCAAGAAGTATCTTCAACCTTAACGTTTAGATCTCACTTTCGTAAATGTAAGTTTCTGAGGAGTGAGAAGAGTGAGTTGATGGAGATCTTGTGACACATTGCTGTACATGACTTTTTGGCTATACTTGTGATAAGAAAGTGTTCTATTTAACAAAAGCATTTGACTAATAATAATGATTTGTGAACAGAATAGCATAATTCAGTAAGTGAAAAGTAGTTCTGTGTGTTGGTACTTATGTGAGAAACTGCTTATTTCAGGATGAAAAATTCTCTACAGTTATTGTGGTTTTGTGCAGCAGAACTCACTACATTCATTCTCCACAGCAAATTAAAAAAGGAACAGTGATCAGTACAGCCTCAATTTTTTGTACAGCCCGATGTCCCATCATGCAAATCATTCCACAGCTCCCATAGATAAGTTGCTGAGCAGGAGATAGAATATTGCTCTCATCTCTTTTCATCTGGCAGCAATGCAGAAGGCTTAGTTGATCAACATCTGTAACGAGGGCCATAAGAGTGCACAGATATTTGGATCAAAGGGTAATCTCTCTCTTTTATGTAGCTACAGAGCCTTACATATCACTAGATTATTCTCTGCACTTACTGTAAATAATTCTCCCCATCAAAAGCAAAGCTAAGCACTTTGCAGCCATTGCTTCTAAATTAGAAGATGATCTATACCATCTCCACCTCTGCGGAGTTCCCTGACCTGAAGTTGCTTATTTTCACTCAGCTCCAGGTGCAGATTTATGGCCATGGCACTACATTTTCTCTCAAGGGGACAATGCATTTTTTGTATCAAACAGAATTTGTTTTTAATACAATATTTCATCATCACTTATTATTATTATACTTTGGAAAGTGTAGTGCCCAGCTAAAAATATTAATTTCTTTCTATTAATTGAATAGCATAGAGCTGTAGCATGGGTGGGAGCAGATGTCGTTTCCCCTGAAGAAGTTTCAGATAGAACTGGCATGTCCACATGGTGTATGTGCTCACTTATGTTTTTGGGTGGCCTCTGGTTGGCACATAAAGCAGAGGATGGAGAGTTAACCTCAAAATCTTTCTTTAGTGTGTCTATAAAGGTACCTGGATGCTATGATACAGAATCTTTAGACATTCAAGGATGGCTGGAAACCCCTCAATACCTTAGTATCTGGAGAAGTACTCAAGGTTGTGTGTTACCCTGTTACCTTGGCATAGAACCTACCCCAGTAGCTGTATAGCTGTGGAGTCTAAAATTAGTACTGTGTGATAGCTTTGCATCATTGTGATGTAACCCCACAAAGGAAAATAATGTCTAGAAATACGGATATAGCAAAGGATTCTGGGAAGGGGTGATTAGTGAAGGTCCACGAGGTGATTTCAGAAATCTAAAAATTTATTTTAACCTATGCAAGTGACAGCATTACACTTCTTTAGAAAAAGGGTGAAAACCATTAGGGAAAATCAGCACAAACAAGCTCTTGGTGTATGGCCACTGACATATGCCAGAAACAAGCTTATCTGTCTGAAAAATGAGACTTAATAGGGCTACACAACTATAGTTCCTGTTCAAGGTCCAGCATGCCTTAGGGATGAAATAGTTTTCATAGCTAAACTTGCACTTAGCTCATTCTATTGGAGTATATATGCAAAAGAAGAAGAGTCCTGATTGTATCATGTGCCTGGGAGAAACATGGCCTTCTCCAAAGTAGCACAGTATTAAAAGTCTTTAAGAGCAATAGCACATGTACGATATCCTATTCAAGGTTAATGAGCAATTCTGTTTGATTTATATATAACTCTGAAAAGGACTGAAGTATAAAGTAATATATTATGAACTGCTTGCTTCTCAAACATGATTTAAAAAATAAAATAATAGGAAAATAGTAATGATATCTGGTACTTTTGGTTGCAAAGCTCAAAACCAATGCAAAAATTGAAATTGTTTTAAGAACTATTTTTCCACCTCTCCCATGTGTGTAGCAGCTTTTTTTTTTTTTTACATGTCATATTGTTTAAGACAGACGTGCCAGAAGGGGATTTCCTACTGCTGATAATCATATTTTCACCAGATATTCCTTCTTCCCTTCACCTTTCTCTCTCTGGAAGCAAGATTCAATCTAACGTTTTGTTTAGAATACACTATTTGCCCTCATGGGTAGCCTTTTCCCATAGTATATTACTTTTTTCTCTGGATTTAACTCCAGCAATCTATTATCATCCTGTTACCACTGCCTGTTATACCTTTCAGTTTGACATCACCCCACTTTTTTGTAGAAGGGGAATATGAAATGGTCTGGGTGTCACTTTACCTGTCTTATTCACAGCTCTGAAAGGCTGTAAAAATATGTGAACTTTACTGCATCTATAAATCATTCACTGATAGCTGGAGACAACACCTTAACACAGCTGGTCCCCGGTACAGAAAGCTCCATGTCTTTCTGATCTTGTTTTGGGAATGCTGACAACTGACCAGTGCATGTGTCCTTGTCCTTAAGTGCTGAGCAGCATCAGAAGCTACTTATCTGTGTGTTAGTTGGCTGTCATGGAGACAGTGTGAACGGTAAGCACACAGAGCACTGTATTTAGCACCTCAGAGATGACACGTATAGAATGTGCCTTTTCCGAGTGAGTGTTGGAGGTGAGAATGAACGCAGTAGCACTGAGTCCTGTGGCTGTCTTTCCTGTGGTTACATTCTCTTCTTTTAGCAGTACTTAACACATGCAGTATCACTTACACCGAGTAGTCCACCTCTGCCATGCCCTGGACATCAATGCCAGTTTTCAATCAGGTACGTTATGATAGCCACATGCTGTGGTGAACTACCTCCAAATACAGCTTTATGCGTTAGGTTTTGCTATGCAGTTTCAGATGTCATCAGCCTCTTGTGATAGGCACTGCAGTAATGAGACAGATAAAGGGCAGGGTAGAGCATTCAAAGGATAATGAAAAGAGTGAAATACAGAATATACGCTTCATAAAAGGAGTAAGACAGCTGCTGTTATGATAGAAGGAATATGCTGACAGGCAAAATAGAGATGAACCTCTTAATGTTTCAACTCTAGTGGAGCTGAAAGGTCATGATTGCTAGTGTTCCATTAACTTACCTCTTACTGAGAATAGATGCACTTAGTACTCCTGCCTGTGTCTATTAACAAGCCCCTCCTCTTGTGTGGAGGAAGACTTCTGAAAAATGCATGCGTAGAAATGGTGCAGTCTTTTACGGAATAATCTGGGTACCAGAATATAGCAAAGAAATACTTACTACAAAGATAGAGACAAAAGTATTTATGACAAGATTTGAAAACAGCAATCAATTCAGGAGAAGCAAAGACTCTGTGGATTAAAACTAATGAAACATTTGGTGAGTTGTAAGGAAAAATAGAATTTATGCAGTAAACAGATGTAATTTACTCGTCAATGTGGTGCTTAGGATAGATGAAAAAGTGATAGACAAAAATCTATGGAGAGAAATACAATGCCTACCTAAGGCATGTCATTAGGTGTTTTAAGTCACACTCTTGGAGGTTCCTATATCACTCCATGGATGGAACGTGAGTTTTTTAACTGTGGTCCATGAAATCCTAGATTAAATGTCTGATGTAGGCTAATGTCTGCACAAATACCAGCCATACAGATTAAACAACATAGTTGGTAAACCATTTAAAATTCAGTACGGCAAATCAATCCAACAGAGCAATATAGAGTGTTGTACAATATATACCAGACTCACAAAATGTCTGACAGCTGTTCAGCCACCCAAGAAAACTCACAGTACCCAAGCTCTAATTCTGAATCACCTTTAATCCAAAATTCAAGACTTTTGACTAGAAACCCAGCAGAGTTGATGCAAGGGAGAAAGCCGGACCCAAAGAAAATAGTCAGCTGTGAAAGCTGAGAAAAGGAGAATTAAACTCCAAATTACAGTTCTATGAATAACTACTACCAAGCAGCTGTAAACATTTTGAATTAAAAAATCCAGAGTATAAAACAAAAAGCTTCTATGGGAAGATACAAATGTAAAGTTAGAGCTCTGGATATTAGTCTGGTGTAACCAACTTCCTGACTAGTAAAGGAACCTCTTCAGTCGTCCTGGGGCTCTGTTTCTGCATTGACAGTGAATGTATAGTAATCTTTGTATACAATGCAAGACTGTGGCTAGTGCTCATATAATGTTTTGAAAATTTGCTATGTTCCTACAGTTAACATGATAAGGGGATGTAAGTATCACTGAACTCAGGCTGACCGGATTCTCACTGGAGATACTTGGTGGTCAGTGGTGATTAATGCTGTGTTGGCAGGATCTACTCTATGGTACTGGCCACAGAAATAGCATAATCAGGCCATTCTGTATTGGTATGGAGTTGTACAAAGTTATACAATCTTGAGAGAAAATTATTAAGGAAAATGGTTGAGATTTGGGGGTGGGTATGATGCTGCCAAGTGCACCGAATATTTTTTGTTTATTATACAACAGATTCATTGACAATTTAAAGATCAAAAATAAATAAAAAACAAATGAACATGGAGCTTGAACCTAAAACACTTACATGTGCACATAGTTGTTAGTAATGCCAGCAGCCACACTTGACTTTCTAAGTACAACTTATAGTAGGGTGTGTGAGCTGTTAGTGTGCACACAGTCAGATTCAGCTGAAATCTTCTAGTACACAGGTATATTTTTTTAGTATATTGAAAAAATGGGTGGGGATTTTAAGGTGTTGGAAATTAAGTCCAATGAGCTGGAACAAGAAAAAAGACAAAGGCTGTAGCTGAGAAGCATTCTCAATATACTATAAGCCAAGATCCTACTCATCTGAAAACTATTCCTAATCACTTCAACCACCCATGATACATTACATGTTTAGAGTAACTCTTATGATTAGAGATGGTCAGTGAATTTCTTTATTTTTTTAAAGAAAATTTGAGTTCCAACCCTTTCTTTAAATTTACAATGTGCTAAAAAGAAGAAACTAGAAGGAGGGTTAAACTGTAGTTCAATATTATTGTCCAGCTTTTGAAAATTAAACTCCTTTTTTTACAGGAAATCTGAAAAACAGTTATTCAGAAATTCTGTGCTGTTGGAATAATTTTGAAATTTTCCTGGGTCATATATTTGACATTTTTGGGACAGCTTCGTTTTCCTTTTAATTCAATTTTCTCTGTAGCTTCTTAGTATCATCTCTTTCTTTTTTCTCTATTTTTCTCTTTTGGTCTAGTTCAGGGAGCTTGATATTCAAAGTTTATTGTTGTAAAGTGGTTTATTTAATAACAGCTGCTCTTGCAGTGCATACTTCATTGTATGCTTTCCTCCTTCAGTACAGAAGGAAGAACTATATAGCTAAAACCTAACAAAATTATACATTAAAAATAAGGAGCTGTGTTAAGACAGATCGGAAGCATAGCTTCTGAAGTTAAGTACAGTTGACAACATTAATTTAGGAAGTTCAAATGGCAAATAAAAAACATCTACAGTGAAGCAAAAGGAAGAGACCTATGTTTTTTATATAATTGGAACACCTGAAGGTGTAATGCTCAGACAAGAGGAAATAAAACAAAATGCAAAATGGAAGGAATATTATTGACAACTTTATTCCACCAGATGAAGAGCTTAAATCATCAGGAGGGACAACTAAGTCATGGACAAATTTAGTTGAGTATTTCCACATGTATAAACGATGTGAATTTTGCTGATTAAGGTGGTGATATCGTGGAGGTTTTTTTGCTTTCTTTGATATAATGATGGCTTTGTGCCATGCTTGTTATGCTTTGAGCTAGCAGAGTATTCTAAGCATACAGGTAAAGTTAGACATGGACTTGAGATCTTACTGAGAAATGGCATGCCATAACTGACTGCAAAGCAAGGCAGAGCATTTGTTTCTGAATTTTGGGCCTTTATTCCTGCACCCTTAGCATTTCCATGCTTGTCCAACCTTCGTAACACAGGAATGAACCTATAAGGCTTCCTTTCTTACAAAGGGCCACCAGCCATCGAGGCCTATCATTTAAAAAGAATACCTTGCCGTTTTCATCTTCTTATTTTCAAGTGCCTGGTTTTGGCCTTTGGGGAGCTGACCTTTAGAGGTTTTGAACCCACCACACTGGGTAGCACAGGAACACAGAGCTGTTCTTCTGGAGAGAGCTTAGACTAAGCCTAAACAATCCAAAGTGGTGGAGGAGAGCAGGAAAGTACAAGTGAGCCTCCTGCAGTGTTTTCCAACTGCTGTGCTGATGTTGCTGGCTCAGAGCCCTCTGTGCTGAGTACTGGGGACAATGGGATTTGCATAAACATGGATCTGCACCGTGAAGGGCTCTCCATGCAAATGAGGAGGATTGCACAGGCTGTTTTGTAAGGATATCTCCACATGTCTGTAATTGGTAATGTAAATACAAAAGTGAGTTCCTGTTGTCACTGCACATTGCGTATGCTATGAGTTTTTCATGGAAGTATAAAGAAAACTGTTCTATGCCTGCCTAACAAGTACTTTTTTGGGACTGCTTGTGCTCTTACTGTTGCCTGCTGGATGATGCCTCCTGATTCAAAGCATTTGAAAGGTTTAGATGATACAGAAACAGCAAGAGCAAAATGTTAGATAAGACTGGCTCTCTAACTGAAGTGGTGAGCATAATACTTCACTATTTTGAAATACTGATTAAGAGTGGAAAGGGGAAGAGTGGAAAGGGGAAGGATAAAAGGACAAAATGTTTAGTCTGGCTAAAACTCATCCCAGAACAGGTGAAAAATACAGTACCCATGAGCCGTATGAGCTATCAAAACAGGAGACAGACCAGCTGCCTCCTGAGATAAGAGTCTTATATCTAGTCACTCAAAAAGAAGAGATTATCTTTGCCTTTCAATATATTCAGAATACATCCACACATGGTGGTCTAGCTGGTAGAGGACAGAGATCTGTGGAAGCTCTGCCTTAATTTCTCCTTTCTTTTCAGCACAAGAGTCGAGTTGGACAATTTTGAAAGTATTTTTTTCCTCATTTAGTTAATGCATTCAAATTTTATGTCACATAACTTGCTCCTAAAGAAGTAATTTGAGCTTAGACATGCTTAAATTACAATGAAACTGATTTTAACTGGCAGAAATACTTTATAATTGGTAGATGGTTCATATTTTTTAGGAATTGTCAAGTAGAATCAGAAGTTTTTCCCTTCAGAGATTAGTCCAATGTCTTTGATATTTCTGATTGTAGAACTTTCTGTTGTTAATTAGTATGCAAATTCACATTTCAACCCTCCGTAGCCTGCCACTGAATTTTAATGGGGTCCACCTAACACTTCATAATAAATTACTAAATTAATAAATGTATACAAGTACGAGGGGAAGATTTTTTCATATGCTTTTGTAGGTGTCTGGATTTTACTTGGCCTGTATCCTAGTGTTTCTGGATATTGTGAATTGCACATAGTAATGTGGCTGGTTTTACTGTTCCTTGTCCCTTAGAGGGGAATGAGATGAGGAGACGTCATAAAATCTCAGAAATTGTAGAATGGTTTGGATTGGAAGAGACCTTAAAATTTCGTTCCAACCTCCCTGCCATGAGCAGGGAAACCTCCCACAAGACCAGGGTGCTCAAAGCCCCATCCAACCTGACCTTCAACACATCTAGTCTTGGAGCATCTACAACTTCCCTGAGGAACCTGTTCCAGCATATCACCACCCTTTAATAGCACCACTGTGCTTTAATAGCACAGCAGTCAGGGTATATCACGGCAGCCATCAGCTGTGGACTCTCTTGTAAAAACACTGGATGTTGAAGTTGCAACCTATGTGACCAAACACTGCTGGCCTGCTTCCAGTGCTCATTCAAGATTAGATACAGCATTACTAAAAATGCTTGAGAAGCATCGTGTCTCACATGTATTTTTTTTTTGTCTGCAGAAATATTCAGTAATTTCCATCCTGAAGAGATGGAGGAGGTTAATCATTGCATAGAAGATTCTGGCTAATGGATAAATCTGTCAATAAAACATGTAGGAATATATTTTGTATGTTTTGGCATAATTTTCATGCTCTAAACCAGATTTCAGACACCAAAGAATATTTACATGTCAGTTCCCAGTTCAAAAACCAGATGTGATCCATATTTGTGGGAGTCCGCAGCTGGTCTGAGGACTCTGGGGTAGATTTTCAGCCTTGAACAGATAATGATGTTTTCCTAAAAGAGCCTGGGAAAGAAGTAGATAAGAAGCCTAACGAG
>JAVSBS010012850.1:103697-114655 GCA_033124195.1 Coracias cyanogaster | reverse complement strand
GCCACCAGAAGGTCTCCTTGGAGCCTTCTCTTCTCCAGGCTGAACAAGCCCAACTCTCTCAGCCTGGCCTCCCAGCAGAGGGGTTCCACCCCATGGATCATGGATGGTCCCTTGCTTTGTTCCTAGATACAGCTACAGCGCCTGAGACACACCCTCTGACAAACACAGGCGAAAAATGACACTTCAAACGTCACCACTGACTCAAGGTGCAGCCCGCAGAGAAGGAAGCGGCGGGTGGTGAAGTCTGCAACACGTCACGTGGAGCAAACCAGAAACTCAAAGCGCGCTGCCGCGGCTCAGCACCCGGCTGTGGTTGGTGCTGGTGCTCTTCTACTGCCCTGGCTCCACGCGAGGCAACCCGGAGAAACAACTGTCCTGCTGCCAGGCAGGAGCAGAGACGCCGCACACCCTCCGAGCACAGGGAAACGCGGGAGGGAGGGTAGGTGGGCTCCGAATCCCAGAGCCAGCTGCACGTGGAAAAACAGGGAATCTTCACCAGGACACCAGAGCGAGCTGCTGGAGTGCGGAGCCAGGCAGGGTTCTGGGTCTCCTGCTCTCGGCAGGACTGCTGCAGTGAGCGATGGTTTATTTTTAACCACAGTTGCTAAAGCCAGAGCTGGTGATTTTGTTTGTTTGTCACTTTTTATTTCATCCAGTGCTCGAGATGAATACGAGCTCCTTTTGCAAGATTTTTTATTTATTTATTTATTATTGTTTCTCCTTGACGCAGGGCCTGCAACTGCTGTGATAAGTAGACTGAAAGGTTCACGTAGTCGCAGCTGCAGTTTCCCCAAGTGCTTCTGTGTCCCCCGCTGAACTGCGGTTTTGTAACGCCGTGGAGGTGGAGCACGCTCTGGAGATACTGCACAGCTCTCCTCTTGCCTCCACCACGCCACCAAAGAACCCTTTTTCCTCACCCTTCCTCTCCTGTAAGGGGACGAGCACCATCAAGGAAGAAAGATGTGCCATCACCTCCTTCAAGCCTTTCTGCACCAACCAGAAGCTTGTAAATCTGAAGCAATAACCAAGCGGTTCCCTGCTTCGCTCCAGCCCCGCGTCCTTCAGGGTGCGTGAACACAGCCTGCCGCAGACCAACCACGCTTCACGTTCTGGACTCAGCTCAGTGGTCTGAGGAAAAAAGCTCTGCCCGTTTGTGCCCCTCAATGATGGGCAGCGAGCACAGAGGGCAAGCGTGACTGGGTAGGAGAGAAGGGGCTACCTAGGGAATCACCACCACGAATGCCGGGCTTTGCGGTCCATAACCGGGGTGAGGCGGGCGCTGAATTGCTGCTCTCTTGGTTTCTGTGGATGCTAATTCAGCTGGTCAGGTACAGCGTGTTTTTAGGAGGCTAATACCAGCAAGCACATTGAGGCTCTGGGACTTTTCCAGGCTCCATAGCTGTTCTGCCTGTCCTAAAGGGAAGAAGCTCTTGTGAAACAAATCTGCAGCAGGGCCTGGGATACCAACATCTGCCAGAGTTTGGTGGGGTTGGAGACAACACAAGACCTTGAGCTGTTTGGCAGATTAGTGGGGCAGTTTATTCTGCCGTGGTGCTTTCGGAGGCAGCTGGAGGCACTGTGCTGAGGAAGGTCGTGCTTTCAAGCAGGCACTTTCCACCAGCTTCATAAAAACATCTGTGGAAACTTTTAAAAGACTGATTTCAAAAGAGGGAATAAAACATTGGGACAGCATGACACTGCTTCCCAGCCTGCTTCTTAAGTACCCAGCAGGATTTGAGGGCTTCCTTTAAAGGACAAAGTGCTCAACCTAAAGCCTACTGCAATCAACTCAGGAACGTCAAGCACTGGAGGGCACCAGATCATAGAATCACAGATTTGTTGGGGTTGGAAGGGACCCTTAAAGCCCATCTAGTCCAAGTCCCCTGCAGGGAGCAGAGACATCTCCAACTAAAGCAGGTTCCTCAGAGCCTCAGCCAACCTCACCCACAATGGTTCCAGGGATGGGGCATCAACCACCTCTCTGAGCAACCTGTGCCAGACTCTCACCACCCTCAGCATCAACAATTCCCTCCTTCTCTCTAGTCTAAATGTCCCTCTTTTAGTTCAAAACCATCAGCCTTTGTCCTGTCCCAACAGGCCCCACTAAAAAGTCCATCCCCATCTTTCTGACAGACTCCCTGAAGTACTGGAAGGCCAGGAGAAGGTCTCCCTGGAGCCTTCTCTTCTCCAGGCTGAGCAAACCCAAGATCTACGAGGCTTTTGGACTCTTGCCACAACTGCAAACTCTTAGCTGGTCTTTCTCCATGGTGAGGAGGTAGCAAAGCAGGACAGGGCTCGGTTCCTCCCCTCTCCCGAAGGAACAGCTGACATGATGCTGGTGAGTGGTGATGGACAGACACAGTCCTTCCATTCGGCGGCTGTACGGACCTGCAGCGCCGACTGTAACAACAGCTTGTTGTTGAAGCAGCTATGGTGCGGCAGTGTGCCGAGAGCAGACCCAGGCAGAGGCAGGGTGCCGTTTTTAGGGTTATTTTATTCCAGCTGGAACCGCGTTCCAGCCCCTTGGGAGCCGACCCTTTTCCCCAAGCTTTCTAGAGGGACCAAAGGAGCGGAGGTGAGATTCTCAGCCCAGACATCAGAGCCGAGCTGTTCTCTGAACCGCTCTTTGTTGCTGTCTCTCCGCCAGCCTGCAGCCTCCGCTCCCTCCTCCCCTTCCCAAAAATAAAGCTCCATGATGTAAAAACATTCCTTTGGGGCTGGAGGTGGAAAAAGTAGGACACCACAGTTCGGAAAACGCTCGGCACTGCATGAAATATTCACTATCAACCGAAACAGGTTTACCCGGAGGAGGGTACGATGAAGAGGGAACGGGGAACCAATTTCACTGTCCTATGGTTTGTTATTCCGGCTGCTGCTTCTCCTCGACAATAAGCTCAGCTTTTCGGAAGCTTCTGTCTGACCCAATTCTCATTCCCTCACTTTTCAGTCCCTCTACCCCTCCTGGTTTATAAGCAAACAAACACGCATCCTAAAGGCATCCCTGCCCAAGCCTAAATACTACAGCTCTCCAAACAGGGCTAATAACGTGACGACACATCGGAGAGAGCGGGAGAGCGAACGTGCAGCGAGTGACCCATCGTCTGTGCCCCACGGGGATGGAGAAGCACCGAGCGGTGCCCCCAGCCCCTCTCAGAGCCTTCCCCTGCCCTTCGCAGAAACGGCAAAAACAAAGGTAACAAAGGTTACAAAAACGACTATTTTTTCCCACTCTGCTCTTCAGATGTTGCACTTAAGGCTCAGGAACGTATCAAAATACTTCTCTTTCCATAGAAGAATACTCCTCCTACCTCTCTAACTGATTACCAAGTGTTTTGTACTGGTTTTTGCTCAATGCAAATGACAGGAAGAAGCCCAGAAAATATGGAAAGCAGGAGAAAAGGCTCTGGTGACATATCAGCATCGTGTGTTTGTGCTCTACCTGCCGCAGTTACAGGCTTCCGTGCAGCCCCAGCCCGAAGCAAAATGAACTGGTGACTCTGCGTCCAGGCACACGGGAGGTTCAGCCCCACCACCAGCAACGACAAGGTGTTCAGACGGTGCAATGGGAGAAGGGAGAAGATGAAGAAAGGTGATGCAAGGGCTGCCATGAACTAAATCTGTGCTTCCCTGTGGGTATCCCGAGACGGGAGAGCAAGGCAAAGCTGAACGCCCAGACAGAGCTGCAAGGGAGGAAGACAACCTTTGTCTGCCTGGGGTACAACCTCCAAACTCTCATAATGCCCGGCAGAACTTAGCTCCCCAGGACTTTCAGCACTCGGTGCATTCAAACAACACATACGGGAAATCACACGTTTCATTTTTTCAATGAGCTCTCACAGAGAATGGGCCTTCTCCACAAAGCCCAGCTCCCACACATCAAAGAAAAAACCAAAAGCTATGACTGAAAGCTCATCTGCAATGAATACATGTTCCGCTCAACCAAACCCCAAACACATTTGATCAAACAAAGGGGCTCTTTAAATGATCCCCTGCTCCAAAGGGCGTTTTCCTAATGGGGCAGTCAGCACTGGTTCCACTACAGGTGAACGTGGAGCTGTATCATCCTACTAGACCAGGGCAACCATGGGGCAGCTCTGCGCAGCTCACCTGACACACGGCACCTCTTCCTACCCTCACGCTGGAGCCGCTGTGCTCACCCCCGTTGTACCCTTGACGGGATATCCCGAGACATCCCTCCGAGACCTCTGAACAGGCACCACGGGTCTAAAGCTATCGCCATCAGAGCAGTTGCGCCTGTAACCTGGACCATAGGATCATTTCAGTTGGAAAAGAGCTTTAAGGTCGTGAAAAGTCAATCCCAGATTTACCAATGCCATACAAAAAGAAGGATTTATTCGCTCCACACAAAAACGGACAGTTCTAGCCTTGCCGAACCTGGGGAAGCAGCTCGAGGTGCCCTCAGACTAGCAGCTTGGCTTCTCCAGAGGTTCTCCAACAGACGTTGGCAGTCACCGCTTATGGAAACACACTGAGAAAGAGAGCAACGAAGGAGGGAGTCCTCCTGAGTTCTTCTACCCCTTTGAGTTTCCAGCCATCAGCAAGGACCTCCTGCCCTGGGACATCTGTCCACCCAGCTCTCTTTAACTCTTGAACCTACACGTGCTACATGTCCCAGTATTTTGCAGTTTCCTGCTGTGGGGTTTGTTCCCTTTAACCCCCTTCCCTCGATCGTTTCATGGATTTCCTGCTTGCTCTGGCTGGTCATTCCCTAATCACTTCTCAAAACCCATGTTCTCACGATAGACCCGCGGTCACCAGCAGCTAGGACGTGGACTCAGATTGCCAAGAGTATTTAGAATGAGATGAAAACTACCTCCCAGTGCCCGTTCTTTACCTTTTTCCCAGGAATTTGCTCACTTCAGGAATGCCACTTGCTAAATGCAGTGGTGTTTTCCGCTCTGTTCAGCAGAACTACACAATACATGACTGCACATGGTCGTCTTTCTTTTTGCTCTACAAGGACAGAGAAATTTCTTCCCCATTCTTTAATGGGAAGCTCCTAAATGAGAATGTGCAGGCTCTCTTCATGGACGCTTTTCTAGAGAAGTAATCACAGGAATGAAAAGAAGATTCCGTAACCAAGTAGCAGATTACAGCGAAGGGCTGGATAGCAGGCAAACGCTGTGCCTCGCTGGGATGGAGGAAGAGGACCGGTGGAGAAAAGTCACAGATAAGCCCATATTTATTATACCAGTGAATTAAGTTGATAAATATTTATTACTCTGCAATAAAAATCCAGTTCTTTTTACTACCTGCTGCTTTTAGGTAAAAAGTTGGCCTTTATGATCTGAAAATTCGCTCTTTGATTAAAACACACAAGGACAGTTCGCTGGGGGGTGCTGTGTTTGAGGAGGGTCTGTCTATGCTGTGTCCCAGAGGGCTGCAGCGGGAGGTGCTACCGGTGACGGCATCAAGGAAGACCACCAGCTGCATTACTAGTCACAGTAAGAGCGTATCTGCGGGACCGGACCTCTTCACCACACAGGCAGAGCTCTTCAGACGAGGTTTCTCAGCAGGGGATGGTGCATTTGCTCCCAGCACGTCGGGAATATGAAGTCACACGGCCGCTGTCCCATTCAGAGTTACAGCATAAACAAGCCTTACTACCTCCATGGACCTCCTCGCGCACTGGTTCTGGTGGCTTCTGCGAGGAAAATCACAAATTCTCCCAGGGGTTTACAAAGCGCTTCAAGAGATGCTGTCCAATTCCGACATATGTGGCAGGGCCGATGAAAACCCTCCAGGAGACAGCCACCGGCACAACCCGAGCTGGCTCCAGCAGCACGCAGCTGCCGCCCGCGAGAAGCAGGGGACACAACCTGGCCCAGCCCAGGGGCTGTCAGAGGGACCCACCACCGCTGCCGCCGCGCTGGCAAGCAAGGAACTGCCTATGGAATGGGCACACCTGGGACTGGGCAGAACTTGGCAGGCACCTGGAGCTCGGCAGATGCCGGGTGTTTCACGTAGTGTGCCTTTTCCCCGGTATAGTCGGTCCGTTTGGATGAGCATCCACCGGCACCAAGGGAGGCACCAACCCTGCTCTCGTTTGCCTGCTGGCTGCGTTCTTTGGGAAGGCCTGGCCATCACCTACTTGTTTATGAACAATCTTCTTTGGGAGAGGATCTACACCCTTTTGTCTCCAAGCAGGAGTCACCCCTGTGTGTTCCTCCCGAAGCTTTGCTCAGCAGGCACAAGGGCCAGGGCTCTTCAACATGTCACTCGCCACAACGCCCTCAAGTCTTTTGGGCCCTTGTGAGGCCTAAAACCTCAAGAGTTCGGGGTTTCTGGGGCAGAAACAAGAAGAGGGAAGGGGAGCTGAAGAAAAATCGGTCTTAGATATTTTTTCTTCTTAGAGAAGCTTTCAGTGGATGGATTAAGTGTTATCTGACGCACATGGGCCACACCAGACCCGTGTCTCCTTGTCACTCGGCGCCTTGTACTCTCTAGCAACAAGGCAATTTTCCATGTAAGGAAGAACACAATAAATGCAAATAAGGGCAGACTATTCCTAACTGGTTCCTTCCACAGGAAAAAGAGGAATGGTAGGTCTGGCATCGCCTAATAATATTTTAAGTAATACCTGGAAAGGATCTGAAGTGAAAACCTTGGGTATTTGCTCTTTACCTTTGCGTTAGCAGCCTGTGCCTCCCTAGGAGGTGGGAACAATAAAAGTTAACTTGTAGGACTGTGATACAGCTTCATTCATGAATTCTTCATGGGCTTCTGGGGGAGATTCATTCCAGGTTTCTTGCAAAGCACTGAGAGACTGTCCAGCGAAAAGCAGCGCTCACACAACGCGGTCTAGGGGAAAGGCATTACGCCAGGAGCAAGAAGACCTGAAGTCTTCTCTGTCTCTGCCATTCCTCTTCCCCGTGACGCCAGGTCCATCATGGCACTTGAGCTACTCTTTAATTGGCTACTGAGATGGTTCCGTTTGGGAGTAAGGGCTGCCCGTCCCTGTCTGTACAACACCATGTTCATGTTTCAGCCAAGTCTATGCCATATAATAATTTCAAAGACCACTGTCCGCCCTCTATCATTCTCTCTATGTGTTTGAGATAGAAGAGATGCTGGATTAGTAAGCGTCAATCAGAACTATCGAGGGCCAGCCCCGCCGCAGCTGCCCAGGGAGAGCTCTGGAGATAAATAGCTCAGTTATTTCTAACTGGCACATATTGTTCTACGGGATTATTAATGCCTGCTGCAAACTTGGCTTCCAGTGGGTGCCTTCTCTGGGATCAGTGGGTGTTCACAAAGCTTTTCCTTTGCAGAAGGTGTTAACAGCACTGCTTACAAGCAGTATCCCCAGTGTCTGTATTGTCATGGGGATTGCTGCAGATGGCTCACGCTGATGCCTGTTGGTAATTTATTACCGTTCCTTGCTCTTCTTCCTTTTCCCTCTACGCCGCCGGCTCTTTGCAACGTTGGCCCGCCTTTCCTTTCTCCACAGCAGACACGGAGAAGCCTTGGCAAAGGGGGGATGCTGGTCCACAGGAGATGGACAGAGCACCTCAGCCAGGTGCACGGCTCAGGGGCAAGTGACAGCACAGCCTGAAGTCCAAGGCGTCAGCCCTGGATGAGATAAACTGGCAGCCAGCTGCCAAGATAAAGCGCCTGCCTCTGAATTCAGCAATGTCAGTTGTCACACAGGTAGAACAGGATGGAGATTCTGTGATTCTGTGGAGGGAAGGAGAGCGGGGATGACACACACTGGCCAACACATACAGCTGAACCCAACTGGACAGATAAAAAAACGACGACAAGGATGATACATGTTAAACATACTCCACTACTAGAAGCTCTGTCCTGCTGACCTTGGCCAATGATTAATGTTACTTCAGAGCACATTCAGGTCTGCTCTTCATACAAATCCCTCTGGAGTGGAACTGGGAAAAATGCCACTCGGGCTGCATGGGGGAAGCTGGGAGGAGTGGAATTCATCTTTACCACCATTTAAATAATTTTGTTTCTGGCTGAAGTTTATGCCTGAATTTCCCGCTGTTCAAACATGCGGGATCTTTTCTTAACCTGTTATTCTTCCTGACAGGTTAAGATGTATCTACCAAGCTATCTGCAAGATGCAAAGAGCCCACATCTTAATTTACCAGGAAAAATTGCATGGTGTAGGTTGTTGGGAGATTCAGGACCTCAAGAAGGGGGAAGGACTGAGGTAGGCTGGTCAACATCAGCCTGGAGCCACAGGACCGAAGTCACGGAGAGGCTCCTCACCCAGAGCCTGATGCAAGGCCACAAGAGAAGCTGTTGGAAGGCAATCTGTGCATCCCCGGACTATGGTGTGCCAAGCGCTGGCTAAATCACAAGCTGACCAAATCTGCCAGAATATTTCAAAGGCAACAGCAGCCACTGGGTCTGAAACTTCCTTTTGACTTGCTTTTCTTCCTGAGATTTGCTTTCGCACACCTACAGTTGTAGCATCTGCTCTAATTCCCACAGAATTGAGTCTACTGAGTTCTGCCTAATAAATTTCTAATTTGTCTCATAGCCTCCCGATACTGCAGCAAAATCAGGGATGCCCCAAACAAGGAAGACCAGATCTTCAAGGAACACACCAAGACAAAGTGTCCCAGGACGAGCACAGCGGTGATTCACTAAACTCTGGTCACAGCTGGCCACTGCCTCCTATGAAACATGGCATGTGCCTGCCCTGAGACACACCCGGAGCGCGCTTTGTCCCAGGGACCGCTGCCATCAATTCCTGTCACCATTCCCTACGTGCACCTGGGCACCAGCTATTTACACCGGTTGGCACTTGAGTGTCCCACTACTTCATGTCATTCATAAGCCTGACGCAGTGAACGCCCACCTTCCTGCCATGTCTGTCTTTCCCCAGGAGAGCTCAGCTCAGACACGGCATTAAGGTTTCTGCTTTTTAGCCAATTTTCCAGCTGGGTTAACTGAGGCATGCCAAGGTCAAGTGACTCGCCCAAGGCCACGCAGTCAGCTGCATCCCAGGCACAGCCGGTCCTGAGGACCAGCAGGGTTCCTCTGAGCTGTCACATGGCCACGCAAGACCTACAGGCTACAGAAACCATCATCTTTGACTTCCAACTGGAAGAGGCGCAGGAAGGGAGGGACGGGAGCAGGAGGCAGCGTGGTGGGGATGGAGCTGTAATGAGGGTGGGCACAGGTGTGGGAATTCTCATTTAAGAGATAAACAGCTGCTCCTGGTGACAGACAGAGCCTATAACTGATTAGCTTTAATAAGAATGACACTTAAGTATGCATCAGAGCTTCGGAGAGGCAAACCCATGTAGCTTGCCAAGGATGTGCCCCAAACCAGTGAGCATCACTGCCTATTCTCTTATGAGAAGAAGGTTATCTCTGAGCTGAGGTTGTTCAGCCTGGAGACCAGGAGGCTCTGGGGAGACCTTCTCACTCTTGACAAGTCTCTGAAAGGAGGTTGGAGGTGGGTGGGGTGGCCTCTTTTCCCAAGGAACAAGTGATAGGACAAGAGGAAATGGCCTCAAGTTGCGCCAGGTGAGGTTTAGGTTGGACATGAGGAGAAATGCCTTCCCTGGAAGGGTTGAAAAGCCCTGGAACAGTCTGCCCAGAGAAGTGGTTGAATCACTGATACCAAAAGTCAGCTGTAAAAGAACTCTCTAACACTTCTTTGCAATGTTAGATCACCACCCCAGATGTGTTTAAAAGCTGTGGAGATGTGGTGCTGAGGGACGTGGTTTAGCAATGGACTTGTCAATGTTAGGTTAATCATTGGACTCTATGATCTTAAAGTTCTTTTCCAGCCAAAACAATTCTATGATAATTGGAAATTGGGTTTAGACTGTTCTGGGACCTTCTCGAATGGCTGCCCTCGGTTCCCAGGAAAGCATCTCCCGTGGAGGGGAGACACTGCATCATGCAGCAGCTCTGGGGTTACTAGCAACTGGGGTATTGGAAGAGGAAACTTCACAGACTGTGCTCAGAGACTTCTCCTGCCTTTCGGGAGAAGCCCAGCTAAACACGTTCCTCCATTTATTTAAAATACATAGCGCAAAACGTATCCGATAAATAGGAGGAAGGGTGGTGACACAAACCAAAGCCAAACCTGCTCTGCTCCCAGCACCGCTCTCCCCAAGCTCCACACCAGATTACAGGAAACAGCCTATTCTCTTCTTCAGATAATTAACCCTGCGGCCTAAAACCAGGAGTAGATTTACTAGGGGTTGTAATTGCAAGTGCAGTCCTAGCCTTACCTTCACCAGACCAGCCCTTCCCAGTGTGCATTCCGGGCTCCCCGGCACACCATGGAGTCGCGATCACACGGCCACACTTATTATGAATCAGGAACATGACAAGATCAGGCTCTGAAACTCCTCATGAGGAGCCACTCATTCACAATTAGTAGTGTACCTTTGAATTTGCCTTTTGCTCCCGTAGCTTTGAGTTTGCCCTTAATTTCTTATGGGGGCTGGATTTAATTTTGCAAAGCACGGTTCTTTCTCCTCTAGAAGTCACAGGGCCGATCACATTCCCCTCACATCTACATGTCTAGTTCCTCCTTGACACAAGAAAGCAAATTTTAAAAGAAATAAGCACTCTCTGCACAGGGAGTGATTAAAAACTGTCTTTTCCCATCTAGCAGAAGTGTGAAAGGGTATTAAATTCTATGACAAAACCAACTTCTTGGTCCAGAATGAGATGTTCTACACGTGGTGCTAGTTCTGAGGCTCAGGCTTCGACAGCTATCCCAGCTAGTTTCCTTACCTACGCAAGTCCTACAGATAACCTCCCAAAACTTCAAACAAGCTACAAGAAAAATACTGTTGTTGCCTAGACATTGACAGTCAAGACTCCCAGGGAAGGGACCTTTAAAGGTCATCTAGTTCCAAACCCCCTGCCTGGAGCAGGGACATCTGCAACCAGAGCAGGTTGCTCAGAGCCCCGGCCAACCTCACCTGCAATGGTGCCAGGGATGG
>JAVSBS010012850.1:89562-99793 GCA_033124195.1 Coracias cyanogaster | reverse complement strand
GTGTTAAAAATTGTTATGACAGGGTTTTAAAATCTATCAGATAATTTACTTTGTAGCAGTCCTGAAAATCTGTATGTTCCACCTAGGTTAAACTTCCTGGCTTCTCTCACCCTAATGCTCTTTTTTTTCTTGTCCTTCTACCTGGCAAGTCTATCTCTCTTTAAAGAACCTGTGAAACCACTTTCACCGTTCGTTGCAAATTGCCTTGTACTATCTCAGTCATTTGTGTCCTGATAATAAAGCTGCACAGGAATTGAAGTGGAATCCCCAACTAACTGTTAAATTATGAAGAAAATATACAATTATCAAAGAATACATATATAATTATTTTTTGTACAGCATTGATACCACTGTCATTCTCTTGAAAAGCTTTATTTGGTGTTTATACTGCAGCCTTTGACTGTCCTGCATTTATCATTTAAAATGTGGATCTTGTGTCAGTTCACTGCTTGTGGGTACAACTGAGAATTGTGCCAAATGGAGAATTCTAAAATTCTTACTGATTTTGAAACCAGCTTTGTTTTCAAATTGTTGCTTATTTTCATTTTGGCAATAAGAATACTGAAAATTTCAGCTCTTTAACAGGACAGAAGCAATGGCTTTGAAAAATCACAGTAAGTAATGAACAGCTGGAAAATAGTTTGGATCCAGTGAGATAAAAAGACAGTAACTGTGGCTGGGGCTGGTGGGGGGATGAAGATGAATGGGGCAAGGGAGGCCCAGTGGAGGAGTAGCAGAGAATTTACTGCTGTAGATCGAGATCATGCCCTACTAGAACGTGTTCAGCAGAATCGTCTGCTTACATGTAGTTCTTGTGGTTTTAAAATGATGGTATGAAGTGGCTCAGAAATGGGGCTTCCTAATTATTTACAAATATAACTTAAATTCCAGATCTTATTAAGGACTGAAAATAAATTGCAATTAATTTTTTCTAGTAACCACAAGCAGCAATCTTCACAAAAGCACAGTGAAATTAAGAGATACGTGTTCAAGAAGTGCCTTCAAAACAGGACTAAAAAGCCTGTGTGGGTAATAATATGTATTACCTATAATATGGAGCATATATATGTAGTATGTATGAGTATATACTACGATAGTATAATTATACAGGCAGTATAATATGAGGCAACAACTGTATTGGTGGGGTTTTTTTCTTCAGAGATTAGAATATTCATTGTGTGTAATTTCCTAAAGACAGGAAGTGTGTCTGTTGCTCACCAAGCCAGAGCCAGGCTCTAGGAACAGAACTTGTCGTTCCAGAGCTTTTGCAATGATGTGTAAGTTGCATAAAAGTTTCAAGCTCTAATTCATTTATTTCAGAATCTTGACAGTGCTTTTAAAAGCTAGAACAGACCTTTGAGTGATGTAAGGAATAAATGTGGAAGAACTTGGCATGCTGTGGAGATGGAACCAGGCTTGATCAACACAGGCTAGGACAAAATATTAAACAAAACCATCAAGGCCTGGAATTTCTCTAGGACAGAAAGTTTTTACTTAAATATAGTAACACCAAAAGTGAGAGTTGTGCTCTCCAGATGTCTCTCAGCTCTTTCTTTCTGTGTCAAAGCATTTTCTCTGGTGTTAGCTGAAGCATGTGTATGCCAGCTCAAGAAAACTTGAGAGTTTGTCAAAACTTGCTATTCATAATGTATCTACTCAAAATGCTGTGAAGATTTCTGTGTTAATGTTTCCTGCCAGATAAAAATGTTGCATAATTAGAGCTTAAATGAAATGCAGCACAAATACAAACCGTGTGGCATGTGCAGTAGGAAGTGGAAGAGTGTTTTTGTGGTTACTTGGTTTTACTCAAAGTTGGTAATAAAGGTGGTTTTGGGTTACATGCAACCTTCCAATACCTGAAAGGGGTCTGTAAGAAGAGGGAAGATCTCTTAGCAAGGGTTTGTAGTGATAGGATTGAAGGGTAAGGGTTTTAAGCTAGAAAAGGGTAGATTTAGGTTGGACATGTGGAAAAAGCTCTTTACTATGAGGGTGGTGGATCACGGTAACAGGTTGCCCAGAGAGGTGGTGGAGGCCCCATCCCTGGAGTCATTCATGGTCAGGCTTGATGGGGCTCTGAGCAACCTGACCTAGTTGGAGATGTCCCTGCTTCTTGTAGGGGGTTGGACTAGATGGCCTTTAGAGGTCCCTTCCAACCCAATCCATTTTATGATTCTATGAAGTCAGTGGAAAGACTCTCAGAATTCAGTGAGCTGTGGATAAGGCCTCATCTGGAGGAGAACTATGGAATTCCCATGCTGGGCAGAGATGTGTCAGCCAGCTCCAAACCAGCTGCCTCATGAGCCCAAGCTGAGTGCTGCCCTGATCCGGCGATAACGGTCCTGTCCCCATCCGAGCACGTTCAGAGCCAGCTTAGGTGTCTCTGCATGACCCTGCATCGCATCGTGCAGACATACCTGAGCTGCTCTGTTGCTCTCCTTTCAAAATCACAGCAGCAGCAGCAGAACAGGCAGTTTACAATTATTGGATTATTTCTTATCAATATTTGCCCCTTTAAGGTTTGGCATCTTCAACAACCATATGAAAATGGGTTGAAAAGACTGCATGAAAATTCTCCTTTAGGACTCAGCTGACCCAAATACACAGTTCTCTTTCTCTGAATTCCCCTCTATGGTGCAGGGAGACAAACTGCTCTGTTTGCTCTCTCTCTTGCCTTTTTCTTTTTTTTTTCCTTCCATAATGCTGCATTGCAGGACCGAATTTTCTGATTATCATGCAGTATCTTGTTGTGATTGTCCTTTCCTCACATGAAACGATCCTGGCACTCTCAGGACCATCGGGAAGGCTCCGTCTCCTGCTCCGAGGGGGTAGGTAAGCGCCTTTCTGTGCTTAACACCATATGGACAGCCAGGAAAGTGGCTGCACTTCAGGGTGCTGCCAACATGACTGTATCAGACAGCGGCACGACAACGTGTGACTAAAAAAAGCCGTGGCCACAGAAACCCCTACCACCAGCGCAGTGCCAGCACGAACTCCCCGTTTCCCCTGCGCAGGGCGAGGGGAGCGAGGAAGGCTGTGTTCCCAGCAGTGCTGGGCTGGCGTTGCGTAAGGATTCTGACGGTGCGGTTGGTGCAGCTTTCAAAAAAAAAAATAAAACAACCCCTCCTCTTGCTCCCGGTTGTGTATTCATAGACAATTCTGCGCAGCCAAATAACACAAACAAGGTTTTAATGCTTCTGTCGTCCTTGCGGAGTGAGCATAGCCGTGACAGGAGGAGTAGTATTTACTGCCTCATCAATAAAGCTCATCCAACTAACGTTCAGGTGTAGAAGCTTTACCTTTAGGTATCTCTAGCAAGTAAGTCACTTTTGGAAAGTAGCAACTAGAAAATCCTTTTTCTCCCTTGCAAGCTTGGATGTGTTTGATCTATGAGCCACGGAGAGAAAAAACAAACAGGAAAACCTACACCACCACCGGTTTTTACAGACACATTTAGAAGCAGGGTTATGCTGCAAATCTGCCTCTTCCAGCTCCTCGGGAAACCTGCCCGAGCACTTAACAACTGCAAGAACATTCAAGGTCAAAGGCAAGCTCTTTTTGGACATAAGTTGCCTTCTAGCTATAGTACTAAACTGCGCACAGCAGAGCTTGTATTGCAGATGAGATGACTGGGAGATCCCTAAATCAAACAGCAAGCTCATGAACAATGGACATAAATAAGAGCTTTACTGAGCCCCGTGTCTGAAACTCGCGCCCAACAGGAGAATTGGAATGGGAAAGCTGGTTGTTGCTCCGCTTCGATGAATCGCTATATAGCAGCACCAAGCCTGCTCTTCTCATTTCAGCAAGCTACACTTGCTCCAGCTTTCAACACCCCAAAGCAACTGAGGGATAGGAAAGCACACAGCCCCACACCAGTATGGAGAAGGAGGAAAAGGCAGCATTGGTTGTAGTTTACTTCCACCAAGCTAACTCTTTGCTGCCTCCTTATTGCAAGAGCTTTACCAAAATGCAAGGAGAGCATGAGAACAGTCCTTAACACCGTGGAGACTGCCCATGTAGCCACTTGATTCTGGCTGAAACTCCTGAAGTCCCATCTCAGCATGTTTCAGGATGAGTAAAAAGGCAGCAGGGATCTGAGAGCTAAAAGCTTTGGGGTCTCCAAAGTGCTGGGCTGATGTCCTCCCAGCAGGGTAGGGTACTGCTCCTTCTCCAGCTCAAGCTCAGGACTCCACCAAAACAGAAAGTGCTGTCCTACAGTAACATAAAGTATAGCTGTAGACAGTACAAAGCTCTGTAGATTTAAAAAAACACAACGACCTGTTTTTGGCATCAGCTTTGTTTAGTTTTCCTGTAAAAAGATATATTGGGCCAGATAATGAGTTATGCAACCTGCAGTTACTCAGCTGTCGAACGGCTTCGGCTGAAAACATCCACAGCAGAGACTTCCCAAACACCAAGTAGGAACTGAGCTTGGGATACAACAGAGTGGAGGAAAAGGCTGCTCTGAGGTTAGTAAATGAGGAGGGAAAGCGACAAATTAAAGAAAATTAACGGCAGGCAAATGCACAGCAATGAAACCTCAGAAGAGCAAGGTTCTCCACAAGACTGGGAGTCATAGCTGAGATGGGACTGCTGCATGAAGCCCAAGAAGGAGAAGAAGGCTTCTGCTAGCCCAATTAGTCACTCACAGGATTGCTGACATTGTTGTGACGTGAAGAACTACTTGGAAAGTCTGATCTGTTATTTGCACCAAAAAAAGAGTAAGGCTAGCAGAAAAGGATGAAACAGTCTGTTAATTAAATGTATCATTTGTCCAGCTTGTCATGGAAGGAGAATGAAAAGGAAAATCATGGAAATTAGCTGTGGATGTTCTATCAGACAATAACCAGAGCCCAGGGTGAGACAGGGAGCAGATTATTCCTGCTTCTCGTGGAGATATGAATACTCTAACAAAGCCATTTCAACTTGCCTGGCACTTTGCTCTCCAAATTCATGGCAAAAAGCGGCCTCATCCTGCTTCAGACCTAAACACCTACGGTCCTCCCACCAGCAGCACCAAGCTTTCTGATCTAACAAATAGTTTATAAGGGTCCTAACACGCAGACAGAAAACTGGCCCCATTTTCCACTCATGCTTATTCATCACTCCAGGGAATAACAAAGAAAAGATACTTGAGACGAGTTTGATTGCAGGACCGGGGAAATGCAGAAGCATGGGAGGAGAAAGACACACAGAGCGTAAGGCTCAGAGGTCAAACTATTGCAGGAAGAAGAAAGTTTAGCCTTTGTCTATGATTAAGTGGTTGATTCTGAAAAGCCGGGCAGATATCAAAAACTGGTTAATTGAGGGCAAGAGAGACCGAGAGTACAAAGTGAAAACAGAGCAGTCAAGGGGAGAAAAACAGCTGCCACGAAGTCTGTTTTCCCTCAGGGCTTCCAGTTATCATCTGAAGATAAATATACTTTTCAATCAACCTACTCTGTGGAGCTAACTCATTGGAAGTGCCAAGAATCCACTAATACCGTTGCCTAATAACGTCCAGGAGTCGATGGGTCTGACTCTGAAGCATCCGTTCAGGGTCTGCACCTAACAAAAAGCGGCACAATGCACCAGTGACGAAAGCTCTGTGGCATGTATTTTCTGGTCCCTCACAGCAGATGGCCAGCAGACATCCCGGAGCAAGTGCCAGACTCACCGGGAGGCGTGTAACAGCAGAGGAACTAAAGGCAGGTTCCGAATGGAAGAGAAAAACCTCCCACCGTAGGCTTTGCAGCTGTGGCTGGCTGAAGGACATCAGCCCCTCTGATCAAACGACGCGACCTTTGCTGCCTCCGGAGTTTGCTTTTCCTGCGTCCTCCCCAGGAACCGAAGCTGTGCAGACAGCACCAGGTGTAAGGTGTTTTAGGCTGCGGTGTGCTCTTGGATTCCAAGCACTGCCCACATTACCCGCGTGCTGCTTTTCCATTTCTAAAGTGTACGCGCACATTTATCAACAACCGATTGCAACTTACTCCTGTTCTACTCCGGTTTCCTGATCTATTTTTGCACCAAGCAGCCCCGCCGGGTGAATTCAGTCTAAGGGAAGAGACTAACTTCCAAACCCACGCAGCCCAAGCCCTCTGGGGCTTCGGGTGAGACGTCAAGATCCCACAGAAACCTCTGTGTTTCTTCTCACATCACTGTGGCACGCAGGGAGAGGGAGGTGCCCAGAAGCAAAGAACATTTAGCATAATGACTCAGACGGGCGGCCAGCAGTTTAAACCAGCCACTTGATGTTACTATAATGAGGAGTCAGTTTAACAAGTTGTTTTGCTTGCGCAGAAATAGCCCCCCACCCCCATCCCCTGGAAATCACTGAAAAATAAAACGAACCAAAATCCAATCATCTGTTTCAGAAGAAGGAGGTTATGGCTTGGAAAACACACATAATGGGTACGGCAAAAATGCCTATGGGTGAGTAAAAATTATTTCTCATAGCAAGAGGATCAGGGAGCCTCTGAACTTCATCTCTGGGATGAGACAGCATAAATAAAACTCCAGGGCCAAATTCAGACCTGTAGAAAACAGCCGCAGTTCTGCTGAATCCAACAGGAGCAGAATCCTCTTATGATAGCTCTGAGCTTAGGCTCATACACATACACATTTTGAGCCACAGAAGTCTTCCTTGAAAATGAATGAAAGTTATTTCCATGAGGGCTAGGAGAATTACGTCATAAGCCACTTACTCACCAGGCAACAAATACCTGTTCTATACTGTCTACTAAATCAATTAAAAACCCCATCCAGCAACAACGCATTCTGCTGCACGTAGGAGCAACCTCCACCGTTCAACCACTACATCATTAGCTTCCTGAATCTCATAACCAAAACCAACGCATTAGGACATGGACCTGTTGGAGAGGGTCCAGAGGAGGGCTATGAAGATGATCAGAGGGCTGGAGCACCTCTCCTATGGCGACAGGCTGAGAGAGTTGGGCTTGTTCAGCCTGGAGAAGAGAAGGCTCTGCGGGGGCCTTCCAGTATCTGAAGGGGACCTACAGGAAAGCTGGGGAGGGACTTTTCACAAGGGCTTGTAGTGATAGGATGATGGGTAATGGCTTCAAACTGGGAGAGATGAGGTTTAGATTGGAAATTAGGAGGAAATTCTTTATCCTGAGGGTAAAGACCCTGGCCCAGGTTGCCCAGGGAGGTTGTGGATGCTCTGTCCCTGGAGCTGTTCAAGGCCAGGTTGGACGGGGTCTTGAGCAACCTGGTCTAGTGGGAGGTGTCCCTGCCATGGCAGGAGTTTGGAACTCAGTGATCTCTGAGGTCCCTTCCAGCCCAAACCATTCTATGATTCTAAAACATATTCTCAGGAATACTCCTGCCCCATAAAACCCTGAAACACAGTCATTAATTTCTGTAGGGTTTAAGTATAAGCTTTAAGCTTAGGATACCTAAACATCTCTACATGCATTAAACCTATCAGGATCTATGTAACCTTTTGGCCAGGCCCTGAATTCTTCAGTTCTGCTCAGATCTCTCACGTCTCCCATTTCGTTGTGAGCTGCAGGCCCAGGTATTCATAGTCCTGGTCCTAAGAGCAGCGCTTAAACTGTTGATATACACTGGCTGAAACACTGTAACTTAAAAATTCATATCTGCATATACAAATAAAGAAGCTGGTCATTCTGGCTGGCTACGAACAGCATTTCTGTTAAAGGAGGCTGCGTTAAATTCTACTTTCAGTCACGCGGAAGGTTGCAGAGCTGGTATCAGACCATTAGGCATGACAGCAGGATTGGTGGCATCTTACTTCAGGTTACGAATGCTCACAAAATAGCCCCTAGTTTTGGTTAAATTCCATAAGCTTTGAAGAAAAGGTGAATGAACAGCTCTTTAGGCATATGGGTATTAGCAGACCACAAGTAAAGGCTGAACTGAGGGCTGAGGATCCAGAGCTACCAGAGGGGTTGTAACTACGGTAGCTTTAGAGGAGGGCTGGGGGGTCATCTGCAGCGAGGAGCAGAGAGGACCCGGAATCAAAACAGGAGAAGAACAATATATTTGTAGTAGTAGCAGACAGTTATAGCAACGGGGAGGAAGAAATTATGGCTGTTAGGAATGGTTTTGCCGTTCAAAAGATGTGTTAAATAAGAGGAGAGAAACTAAGTGTCTCTGACTGGATCTGTACCTGGAAAACAAGTGGAAGAGAAACAGAAACTGCAGTGAAAGGGCCACCTGGAGAGATGATATCAGAGGATGGAGGTCAAGCCTTGGTAAGAACCAGCAATTTGAGAGTGTGAGAAATGAAAGAGTCAGAAATAGCAAAGACCTATTCAGAAGTGCAGGGAAGGCACGGCAATACGTTCATTATTTCATCCATCGTCTGCTAGTTGTTCCTCGAACTATAGTTACAAAACTTTACCTACATTTATAATTTTATTTCTGTCCAACACTTAAATCACAGAAATTCAGTATCCTTTATTCCAGCCCAGTGCATTTATGATCCCACTTCCAGTGTTCCCTCCTACAGACCGCTGAGGTCTCCTCCTCTCCAGACTCCCGGCAGGCTCTAGGAAAGCATTTCTCCTCTGCCTGCTAATGGGGCTGCTCTCTCGTTGGTATGCAAACCACAAATGAGAGACGATCAGTACCACAAGTTCCTTCAGGCTGTTTAAGCCTCAGAACCCTGCCAGTCAAGAAGCCTTTGAACCAGTCCTAGACCTTCTTCATGCTGCTGCTGTAATGTTTCTTCTCACCTGCTGAGACCCCCCCTTCTTTGTGTGCTAGTCTGTTGACTCTCAGTTTTACTCCTCAATTTTGTTTCTGCTGTCCCTTTGCACACTATATTTCCCTGACGTGGCTCTGAATTTCACCGACTGGTTGTTCCTGCCATGGGGCTGCAGCATTCAGTACTGTCTCCAAGACATTAAGTTTCTCTTCCAGCTCCTATAGATCTTTTCAATTGTCTTTGATGACTGACACAAGTTTACCTGTTCCCAAACACAGCAGCCGTGGTAGCCAGCCGGTCTCTCTCCTCATGTCTGCACCAAGGTTCACGTTAGACATTAGGGATGAATTAAACCGTCACTGGGTGTGCAATGTAGCACTAGAACAAGCTGTCCAGAGAGACTGATGAATCTCAATCCCTTCAGGTTTTCAAACCAAGCTAGACAAAGCCATGGCTGGCCCACATCACCAGCATGGGTCCTTGTTTGAGTGGGAGGCTGGACCACAGAAACCCCCAGAGGTCCCTTCCAACCCTTATTACTACGATTCTACACACCTGTCCAACATTCCATGACCATACTCTGTAACTATCTGACTACCTTAGATTTCTTTGTCCTTGCTATCTCCTCTGTTCCTCAAGCAGTAAGTCACCAGCTCCAGTCTTGACAACTGGGAGTCCAAATGCTGGTGCCATTTGTACCTGATGCTGCTGCAGCCAAACGGATGCAGAGAGACATGGAATCACTGGTATCTGCCAAACCACGGCTGACAGGATCCCAGGATGGCTCAGTAAACCACACATCCTCTTGGTACACAAGCAGCAAGTGGCCGTCACCCAGGGGCGAGCAGACACCATGTCCTCAGTCGCTGGTAACTGGTGCCACAGAGCTTTGACCTGGAGGTGTTCTCACCACTGCTGGCCTTGCTCAGCCATGCAGGAGAGCAAGGACAATTTTTCTCTCCAAAACGAAGGCTTTAAGGTTAACAGATCTCTGAGGCTTTTTTTTTTTACTGTTACAGGCAATATTTAGATATATTTTACCTGTTGCTGGACCTCCACATCAGTCCCTGTGAAATACACCTTCTTATTCTGCTAGGCTACTAGGCAGGACTCAGATGCCTTCAAAGAACTGTCTAGATTGAAAAAGACCTTTAAGATCATTGAGTCCATTCATTAACCTAACACTGACAAGGCCTTGGCTAAACCATGTCCCTAAGCACTATGTCTGTAAGGGCCTTGTCTCATACTAGGGATATTCATAGAATCATAGAATGGTTTTCGTGGGAAGAGACCGAGAAAGCTCATCTAGTCCAAGCCCCCTGCACTGAGCAGGGACATCTGCTCCCTGGACAAGGGGTACCCAGGACAAGGGGTACCCAGGACAAGGGGTAATGGTTTTAAGCTAGAAAAGGGTAGATTTAGGTTGGACATGAGGAAAAAGTTCTTTAATAACAGGGTGGTGGATCACAGGAACAGGTTGCCCAGAGAGGTGGTGGAGGCCCCATCCCTGGAGACATTCAGGGTCAGGCTTGATGGGGCTCTGAGCAACCTGACCTA
>JAVSBS010012850.1:59649-72318 GCA_033124195.1 Coracias cyanogaster | reverse complement strand
CAGAGCCAGAAGGTCTCCCCTGAGCCTCCTTTTCTCCAGGCTCAACACCCCCAGGTCCCTCAGCCGCTCCTCACCACACTTGCGCTCTAGACCTTCAGAGATGTTAAACACAAGTAACTAATTACCCTGATTTTTAACCATAAGGCTGATAACTACTTCAAGAAGTGGAAAGAAAAATGAGGTACATTTACTACCTTTTATATATATGATTTTTCCAATGGTAAATGGAGGTCTTTCATTTTCTTTCAAAATAAAACCAATCCAATGCCCTCTTTGTAAGTATTGATAAATCTCTGTAAGCAGCCACTGATTTCAGAAGATCATCTCCACATCCCATGTTGTTTGCTCTCCATTTCACTTCAGAGCGCATTGTCAAAAGACTTCTTAAAAAATCAGAGCAGAAAGCCCTGGTCTGGCCAGTAGTATCTATTTTAGCTGGATGAGCAATTAAAGGAATGTCTAGAGAGAAATATCACTCCTCTTTTAACTTGAGTTAGCTAATTGCCAATTAATTCAAGTCAATGAATACTCTGCAAATGTTAATCTAGGCACTGCAGGACACAGACGTTTGTGGTTTACTTCAGGGCGCAGACGAGTACCAGTAACAAACTATCTGGATTAAAAGACGAACAAAACTCTTGGGCTGAGTGAACTCGAGCACACTGTTATTTTAAGCAGCTTACCGCGTGCACACCGTTGCTGCACGAGCTTTGTACATGGGATCTTTGTACACAAGTAACGTCATTTATCCCCACAAACTGGAGGCTGCTGATGGAAATCTTAAAAGGTATTTATGGGGGCTCATTCCTGAGAACGACGTGCCTTAGCATTTGCACAATCTGCAAACCTTCAGGGATGCCAGACTAGAAAACCAACCCTTGGAGCAAACAAAAGCATTCAGGCAACTCAAGTGGAGCGTAGGACAATCCTTAAAATGCAATATTCTTTCTCTTTATTCTTTCTCTATGTTCTCACCAGTTATCTTCGCAAGCACTGTAGTTTCAATTAGGGTTAAATCAGTTCAGTTACAGTGTCTAACTCTGCTGACTGCAGCAAAGTTGCTTTAGATCTGCAACAGTGGAAAATGGATTAATATTTGGCCCACAGCAACATGATTTCCATTGCCATAAAATAAGGATAATAACACTTACTTACCTACCTTGCAAGGGCTGTGGAAGGATTAACTGATTAATCCTTACAAAGAACCTAAACCCTATGCAAGTTTCACATATTACAACCAGGAAAACTGCACCTTAAATACAATCTCGAAAGAAAGCTCTAGATAATTTCTTATTAAGAGCTTCCATTTTATCTCCTGGTTCTTTTAGCACATAGATTTCTGGTCTCCTACAATATGCGTCTTACGCTCCTCTTAGCTGCACTGGAAGGAACTTTGTTACCGGGCATCCTACTTATGGAAACCAATAATTGCCCTTAATTACTCAGTCTTCTCATTGAACAGATGTTTATTTTTCTATAGCAATTGTTATCTCTAATTATTGCATTTAAAATAAACAGAGCCTTATATCAAGTGACAGGCAAATTACACGGTATCAATTCATAATTGCGTATGGGGAAAGGAGGTATAGGGTTGTCTAGACATCTGAAAGGCTGAGGATGGAACTACCCACGTTGGTAATGAAATAATTTGACCACGGGCTCTTCTACAGCGAGATTCTAGTGCTACAAGGCTGTTCGGAGGCCTCATGCAATAACTGTTTCTAAATGGAATAATCTGTAATTACAGGAAGACTACAGGCAGAGCTCAAGCGCTCAGCAGGAGCATGGAAGGAGATGTTCACCAGTGCTGGGATTCACGTGCCGCAGCTCAGAGCACGGGGAAGCTGCACGCTGCACTGCTACAGCCTGCGTGTATCGTCCTGAGCTACGAGCACCGTCAGGCGTAGGCTGGCTCGGCCAGCCAAAGGGACACGCTGCTCAGCTCGGAGCTCAGCGAGAACAATGCATCCGCTCAGACGGGACCGGATCCACACGCCTGATATTAGAGAACAAGAGCCACCGACACGTATATAGAGATACACACACAGCAGCTCACCAGGAGCAGGTTTTACACTCTGTGCCTCAGAGATTATGGTGGGATCATCCTCCAAGCTCAGTGGGATCAAAACACACAGAACCAACATCACCTCTATTGATTTTTATCTTGGTCTCTTTCTTACACTATTTCATCGATCAATACTTTTCAGAAACCCTTTGTGCCCCCTGAATATAGCAAAGAACGCAACTGGTGAGTCCTTTTGACACGCTCTCCTTCCCATCTTACCACGTGTTTAAAGAGGTCCCCCCGGGGAACCAGGACACAAACCTTGATAGGCACACGGGACGCTGCTTCTGTAAAAGGTCGTTATTTCATCAGCCAAGGTCTAACCAACTCTTGAAGTCCGCTGGGCTCTATCAGCGGCATGTGATGTCTAGTGGGCTGAGCTCCTGTTTCAGCTCAGACCTTTGTTCCCGTACAAAAACACTTGGGAGACCAAGCTCTGCTGCCACGGGAGAAGTGCAGACCTCAGCTCCCAAAGCATCTGGGCAGCACCCCATCCCCTGCAGAGGAGAGCGGTTTCATTGTTTTCGAAGCAAAAAGGGAAATTAAAATATAACAGATCTTCCCACTGATGCATCAGAAAAAAAAAAAAAAATTCTCTTTTTCACATCTCTGGATGGGCACTGGGAACACTGTTTCTGCCCACAACTCTCCTTTTCCTTCCACTTTCCAAGAGCTGCACATCTCCTTGAAAAACCCTTCTTGAGGAACAACGAGATCCACGTTCCCCTTCAGACTTTGTTAATCCTGTGTCAGGAGATGGCCATTTGCAGGTGCGGCAGGACACCAGCAGAGCTCTGTCTACCCTGCCTAAGATAGCTTGTAGAAAACACATCGCCGTAATTAGCTACCATGTGGGTAATGAGCCACAACATCCCCGCTCGGGCCAGCGATCTACTGAGAGGGGCTGATGCACAAGGAGGGAACACTGCAGAGCAGAGAAAGAGGAGGGGAGGAAGGAGGAGGGGAAACAGCAGATAAACTGCTCTTCCCATGTGCTTTCAGCTGATGGTAATCCCATTTTCTGTGCTCATTCCTTACATCTCCCTTTCTCCCCTGCACCTTTCCACCCTCCCTCCACCAGGAAGTCCTCACACCCTTTTGACCCTCCCATCAGCCAAGATTGTTTCAGCTAGGTTATATGTATATTAAGAACTTAATTAAAAAGCGGGGTTACCATGGAAAACCTTTCTACAGAAGACAGAGGTCATGCTCTTCACAAGATTAGGCTCACCACAGACCACTTCATCTCCCCAGCTCAGTGCTGATGGAGCTTACCCTGCCCTCTGACATCTCTTAATCACCTGCTGACAGGCTCCTAACAGGATTTCCACTGCCTGCCCATACGCTGCACTTCAGCAAGGGCTGGAGGAGCGATTTGGATTAACCACACTTGCTCCCGTGCTAGGAACAAAGTGCCAAACAGCAAGTCACAAGCACGGGCAGCCCATCCCAATCCCCATGCCTCCCAGAAGGACTTGTTGATGGCCATGGGCTATGGTCTGCACACAGCTGGAGAAGCAATTGCTTTAGGTAGCCACTGCATCCTTCGTTCTACAGCTTCAGGTTTTTTTTCCAGGGACCCATTGCTCTGTACCCAGTAGAACAGAGGCTGATCTCTTGCAGATCCACACCCTAGATGTCATTTCCCTGTCCACCACAAAACCCTGGAACCTTCTCATGTTCTCTAATGAGATCTCCAGTCGCATCCCAACAGGTCCTCACCACATCTACAGACATCCTCCTTCACCCTCGCCATGTCATAACACCCACAATTTCCACCCATATCTCTACCCGCATTGTCTCTAGCTTCTTATGCCTCCTGCAGTAACACTATCCACAGCTTCACCCGCTTGTCCTGCGTTTCACCTATCCCTCACACGGTTTCCTTCCATATAACTTTCTCTCCTTTCTTCTATGTAGAAGACAACTGATGCTGTGGCTAGTCCAGACCCATGAGCACATGGTCATGCTGGTCAACCAGCATCTACCAAACAGAATATCTAACACCTGAGTTGTCCTCGTATTTCCTTCTTGGATTTGGTTCTTCCTCCACTTCTCAGTCAGCAGCACCAAAGCCTGACAGAACTTCAGTAAGTCTGGAAGATTTTGGGGACTGTGAGACCTTTCTGTTAATGTCACTCCATGGATTTACACAGAGATACTCCCACTGTACACTATCGTGTTATCACACCCAAGAGGAGAATCAGGCACAGCAGGGACACCTCATCTTCCCTGCTCTTTCCTGAGCTCCCACGGTACGGCTCTAGCCCTTTTCAGAGCGATACTGAGACCTCCTGAGAGGGCACTGGGCTTTGGAATTTAAATCCTGTTGAGTTAATGCCCAAGTTCAAACCTCTCGGAATTGCTAATGCAGTTCCTCTTACTATAGTTTCACATTTCTTGAGGTCCTGTTTGGAAGCACGATATCTGGATTATCTATTTCTTTTTAAATAATGTGATTTTCTAGTGAAACAAGGCTAATGCAGACACCTTGCACGTCCAGCTGTCCACACAGCCTCCACCTCCAATAATTTTGGATCCCACTGGCCAACACCAACTAAATGCAACAGTGAGCCATCACAGGGTCAACAAAATTTCTGAGAGACCTCACAAGTTGTCCCAGGACAGGAAAGGGAAGGATAGAGACTGGCCTGCAGTCATTCCATCTGGCTCCGAGAAACACCTTGCTGGCCAGGCAGCGTGAGAAGGAACTCCTGAGCAGAGCCCGGCTGTGCCGCCTTGGCTGTGGGCTAGACAAGGGGACAGAGGATGGAGAGCAGGTGGCCCTCAGGCTATTGGAGGGGCAAGAGGTTGGAGAGAAGCTCTGGGGACTCCTAACTGCAGACTTACATGCTCACAGAACACAGCTCCATAGGGTGACACGGGAAGAAATGGAAAGAAATAATTTAAATAAGATTCTGGTACTTTCACATGACTCCTACAGCCCTACACGTGGGCCTGTGTTGTCCCAATTGGAGCAAAAGTGCCTCCTGTCCCCCATAGCGGATTGTGTGCAATATAAGGGCAAAGATCTCATGACACAATTCAAACAGACTCCTTTTCCTATTTTGCAACATGCTCCTCTGTAAAACACGTAGGAAATACCACATTTTCTTAATTACACGGAATATGAGAAGCCCCAAGCCTCTGGCTTAGGACAATGGGAAGAAAGACCACTTGGAAACATTTCTGGCTTAAAAAAAGGAAAGTCACAGCAAAAGAATTAAAGGTCAGAAAAATTAGACTATTATCATTTTAATGAACAGGAACAGGCATATTAAAAAAAAACAATTTTCAAAACTATTTCCTTTAATGTGAGAATAATGGCTCGGGTCACAGCACGGAGCTGGAAGCATTTATCGACTGCTACACCAAGAAGAAGAGGAGCTGCCAGCTCATGTAGTACAAACTTCAGTACAGCTGGTTCACCGTGTTCCTTACGGAGAGAGGAAAGCAGGGGGTCATGCTCAATACACGGTTATAGAAAAGGCCCAAGAACCTCATTAACTTGAAGAACGGTTTATGAGAAACAATGCAATACCCGGAGAGCACGGCCAGCTCTGCCTCCACCAAAAAAAGAGAAAGAAAACAAAGTGAATTTAATTTCCTTGCAAAAGAAAGGTGGTTGGATAAATACGAACGCGCACAGGGCGACGCACCTTCTGATACCCAGCTTCATCACTTGGAAATTCATCCCACGGTGGCTGAGGCTGAGCGTGTCCTGGAAGAGAGTTCAATCTCAGACCGGGGCAGGAAGCGGTGGTTATAAAAGGACATCGCCATGAGACCTGTGCTGTCAAAACACATCTCTGTGCCACGCTTCTGTTCCAGGATTTCTATGCAACAAGCCCTGCCTGAGCTGCTGGAAGATCCCACAGTGAATTTTTCTCTTCTGGAAGAATTCACTGGAAAGGATGATGCATGATGCCATGGGTCTGATCTAAAGCCCACTGAAGTCAATGCAAGGGCTCATCTGTTTCAGGAATTTGGAGTCTCTTCAGCAGCAGCTTAAGGTTATCCAAACCTTGCATCCTCTAATGGGCGTTGCTGGAGAGAATGAGACGGAAGCGCTAAAAGACCTTACAGCTATCAGGATCCATCCAGAGGGATCTTGACAAGCTGGAGAAGTGGACCTGTGCGTACCTCATGAGGTTCAACAAGGCCAAGCGCAGGGTCCTGCACCTGGGTCGGGGCAACCCATGGTATCAACGCAGGCTGGGGATGAAGGGATGGAGAGCAGCGCTGTGGAGAAGGACTGAGCATGAACTTACTGACAATAACGACAGCTTACCCTTTCCCTACCCCAGAGAAGTCTACCCCTACCTCAAACACTCCCAATCCATCCATTGTTTTTGGAATTGCCCGTTTCCCAGAGCCCAGAAAGGTTGGGGAGCAGTGAGATGAAGTAAGGAGAGAGAGCTCTGCACAGTGAGCATCTGCCTCGAGGGACCTCACGTGCTGCGAGGTACCTCAAAGAGAAGTTGATGCAAATGATCTACAAAGAACATATGCCCATCTACAGTGAGCAGAAAATGCCAGTCATCAATTGGTAACTTTGCAACAAACTTAAAGAAAGGACACAAGGAAATGCACATGAACTACATCGTGACTTCAATGGATGGACAGTGGCAAAGGACATCTGCCTAACCGCAGAAAAAAAATACCACATTTCGTGTAAAGAGAAGGTTTTTTTTTTTTGCAAATGTACCTGGGTAGCCACCACACTGAAAATCAACCTTTCTTTAGGAAAATAGCTAAAATGTGCAAATGATAAGTAAGTATGGAGTCCATAAATGAAATCAAGTTTTTGCCCTTGCTGATTTTAACCACAATAAAAAGCCTTGATTTAAATATAAATGATATTAAATCAGCAACCCTGCTTTTCAGATAATAATTCTCTTCTCAGACAGATCAGCCCCACGTCAGAACCTTACAAAAGTGCTCACAAGAGCACGTTGCTGCAGCCAATCACAGAATCATTTGGGTTGGAAAAGACCTCTAAGACCATCGAGTCCAACCACAACCCTGCTCTACCAAGTCCGCTGCTAAATCCCTGCCTCCTCGGCAGCATCCTCGCCGCTTCTGCACTCACCTGACTGGCAGCTCTGGTTCAAGACTCACATTTCCTGACCTCCTAACGAATGTGGGGACTCAGCTGCTCTGATGGGAAATCAGGGGTGCTATGGGAAGTAGGTCAGGCCTTGAGGTGGGCTCCAGCTTTAAGCAGAGTTTAATCTTTAAGACAAAATGATGGAGCTACTGAGGCAAACCAGGTAGAATCAACACTAACCAAGAAGCAAAGAAATATATAGATTTAAATATATATATATATAGGAATTTGCACTTTGTCTCCTGCCCACGTATGAGCAGACAAAAAACAAGGTAATATCTGAGCCCAACTTTATGACACATTTAACACAACTGGACGCTGCAGGATTTTTTCCAGTCACTTTCAAGCCCCACAAATATATTTCAGGACTACGGAGAAAATTATTTTAAAAGAGAAAATGGAGAACAGAGCACAGAATTAATTATGTGGAGGAGAGCCCTATGGAATCATTATTGCTGCTTATATTGGAAGACTCAGCCCAAGACTAGGACTCTACTGTGATAAACATCATGCATACACATAATAGGTGCTAGGCCCTGCCTTGGGGTAGACAGTTATGATCCGAACAGATAAGACAGTTCAAGAGTACACCTAATTATACAGTATTTCTCTGTTTGAAGATAAAGACTTCAGGCATGAAGAAACTGGGTATCTTGCTGAAGGTCACAGGGAAACCCTGTGGCAGAGCTGGAAACCAAGCACACGCCACATTTTAAGTTGATGGGAATAGGCAAAAGCTAGAAAATCATTATTAATGTATTTTCAACGAGCAAACTATGTGCTAGCATAGAAATAATTGACCAGCAGACCATCATTTTTATTAAATTCCAGGTAAACCTGATGATCAACCCCTGCTCCAGCAGCGTAAAGGAGAAGAATTCCATTTGTACCACTAGATCTGCTCCTGACTTACAGCAGAAAATCTGAGGGCAAGAGCGGGGTGCTTCCTATGTCACATGTGAACGTACACATTTGGTGAGAGAGCTTTCAAATTTCCAATCCATTTGATGAAAACAACAACAACAAAATTGCAATGGTGTATTTTAGATAATTAGATGCTGAATTCCAGAAGCAACGACAGTCCAACAGAAAGAGCCATGAAGGAAAACCTCTCTCCTATTGTTTTACTGGCTCTGCTCCAGGAAAAGGACAGGTCTGTACCAGAACACCAGGCAGTGTGGACAGCCCAAGCTGGTCAGATGGAAAGGGTTAAGCCGGTTAAGTGGCTGTGGAAAGGAAGGATGCTCTGACCATCCGCTGCCTGCATCCTGAAGGATGCTCTGACCATCCGCTGCCTGCATCCCGAAGGATGCTCTAACCATCCAGTGCCCGCATCCTCAAGGATGCTCTGACCATCCACTGCCCGCATCCTCAAGGATATTCTTACCATCCACTGCCCGCATCCTGAAGAATGCTCTATCCACCCAGTGCCTGCATCCCAAAGGATGCTCTTACCATCTGCTGCCTGCATCCCGAAGGATGCTCTGACCATCCAGTGCCCGCATCCCAAAGGATGCTCTGACCATCCAGTGCCTGCATCCCGAAGGATGCTCTAACCATCCAGTGCCCACATCCCAAAGGATGCTCTGACCATCCAGTGCCTGCATCCCAAAGGATGCTCTGACCATCTGCTATCCGCATCCCGAAGAATGCTCTGACCATCCGCTGCCCGCATCCCGAAGGATGCTCTGACCATCCAGTGCCCACATCCCGCTCTTCCCAGCAGCACGGCTGCCACGGCTCCGTTTCTGCTCCTTCAGACCTGGGAGCATCCTCCTACGGAGGCTGACTGTGCCGTGCGTGCTCGGGGACGAGGAGGGCTGAGGGGGATGAGAAGCGGGGTTCCGCAGAGCAGCAGGAGAACCGACCGGCACATGCGGGGAGGTACGGTACAACCACCTCCCATCTGCACGATGCCGCTTTCAATCCCTTCCTTTACAGCTCAATAGGTGCATCTGCTGCCCCTCTGCTAATCCTCAGCATCGTTTAAAATGCAGAGCGGTGGAGATCATGCTTTTTCCTTCCCATTACAGACCAGAGCCTAATAAAGGAGTTTTAATCACACAGACAATATTCTACCTCTTGCAGGGTCCGCTGCTTCATTCTTTCCCTGTTGCCTTTGTTCGGAAGCCGGATCTTTGTCAGGCACTAGCAGCAGCACAATATCATTTCGGCAGGCAAGGTCTGAAGCCAGGCGAAGCGACTGCCACCTCTCCCTTAACCGTGCCATCGTCATTAGAAGGTTGCGACTGCTGGAGGTAAACAGCAGGGAACGCAGGGCATAGGAACCCCTTGAGAAAACGCATCTACACCCCTGGATATGTTGCATGATTTTAATGTAAAAAGCAGCCTCAGCAGATCCGCGCTTGCCTTTGTCTGCCCAGCACTAATGCACTATGACACTTTTATAGATGTCGGGAAGTACAGAGGAAAGCCAGGAATAGTTTTGTGACTGTAGGCTGAGGAAAAGGACTTAATTTATTTCACGTAAAGAACATACACATGAACTCCTGTGTCTAAAGGCTAACCTGAAGTAACTAGCTCTTTCCAGGCAATTCTACAGCCAAAGGAGCGACCCAGTAAGCTGGAAAGCTGTTCTTGCTGTGATGAGAGGTCATGCAAGCCACCATCGTAAAAATAAGACCCTAAGATCCACTGTAGTTAAGCTCTGATCCAGCTCTGAATCTTCTGAGGAACAAGTGACATCCCAGAGTCCTCCTTTCTGTGGCTATTGTCGTCAAAGCATTTCAGAGAGACGAACCAGCCTAGAATTCTCCTCGTATATGTTTATCCTTAAATTAATTTTCTTCCCTTTTTAGTTCCTGCAAATAACCATAGAGCAATAACGCAACAAATCTTGTCTCTCCCTGTATCTACAAGCGGCAGCAAGGAAGATGAGCAAAGTGACTGTTGTGCTGCTCAGGGTGCGCCCGTCTTCCACAAAGGTACGGCTTGTGGTGGAGAGGAGGGCAAAGAAATCCCTCCTGCGCTCTTATGTTCCAAGAAACACGTTCAAGGCATGATGATAACTTAGCCCAGCACTTCCCCTACCACTGGAGCAAGACAGATACTGAAGGAATGAAAACCACACCAAGGGATGTGGCTAAGAGGGACGTACTCCTCGTCATCAATACTTCTTGAGTCACCAGATCGCCAAGAAACCGGCTGAGGACAACTCAGTGCTTGCAAGACATCTTCTGGACATTATTTGGAGCTCGGCAAGCCCCAGCCTTTCACTTGCTGGAATACCAGCAGCTCTGCAGGGACTCTCTGCTGTAGCAGTCACAGAGGCTCTTGGATGTCGCGATGTGATGGGCAGGCACGCACCAGAACCATTCAAGCCATTCCTCACCATACATACACACGCTCTGTTCGGTTCAGAAGCCTAGGCAGATCCTGTGCTGGCCTCTGACTTCCTAGACATCAGGAAACCCAACACGTGCTGCCCAACTTACACATTTGTACCGAAATCGTTGGAAGCAGCAGCCCCAGCCGTCAGAGCCTCTTCCATTTCAACTCACAGGAGTCCCTACCAGTAGCTCCACGTCTCTTAGATTTGCTGATCAAGGACAGCCCAGCACGTGGTCGTCTTCTGCCAGTTGCCATCATAGCAATTAAAGGGGAAAAGACTATGGGACGAGTCATTTCATCAGTGCACAAATGCATATATTATTTGTCTCATTACGTAGACACAATGTGATTTTCAATTAGCTGTCCAACGGTATGATCGAACACAAGATACTTTAATTATGTATTTCATGGACATGCTTCAAAGGTGCTGTTTCAATCTCAAAATAATTAGCTGCATGCGCAGGCAACTTGGAGAGTTCCAGAGGGCCTGCGGTTACTTCTCTTTTTAAAGATACAGAGAAGTTATGAGAGTTTCCTGATAACCGCATCTAATGTATGCGTCCAGAATTCCAGGCGCCTCTGCGTGCCTATGCGGTTGGGCTCCTAAAGAAACATGGAAAGCAGCCAAGAGCTGCCATGTGGTACTTTCGATACTTCAGAAGAAGCCCTCTGAGAATATTAGGTCTTGCAAGAGAGTCTTTGATGGAGCATCAAACCATCAAACCCACCCAAAGGGGTGCGCGCACAGACTACCCGAACCAAACCCGGGAAAAGCAGACGTGAGGAGGGAAAGAGGTGGAGGAAGGCTGGAAACGAGCCGAGGAAGCTGGGTCGCAGTCACTTCTCCTCTCACCGAGCAGCAGGGCTGATCTACAGCAGCAGCGTCTCATTTGGTGTTTGTATAAGCAGTAGTAAATTGCTACCTCCTGGTGAAAAAGGCGAGGAAGATGCTATGAAACAAGTTTTCTCCAATTAACAAAGCCTCCCAGGACCACTTACACACTGTCCCCTCCTAATGAGGGCACCCAAAGTCATAATCCAGTTCTCCTCTATAATTAACGTCTGTAATTACCAGTATACAACGCCAGGCCTTAACAAACAGCACTACTCGGAACATCAAACATTTATAGCTGCACTTTTCTGCATATTAGATGCAAAGCATCCAAGTTTCATGGCAAAAAATCCTATTTTTTTCCACACAGGAACACCAGATTTCCATTTTGACTGCTGGCTAAAGTATCTGAGTGCTCCTACCAGAGTCTAGAGAGAAGGTTAAATTCTGGCAGCCCTACCCGAGCATATGTGAGCAGGAATTGGTTTTCTCATTATAAATAGCAATGTCTTGCAGGACCCCACCTGCCAACGATCTCTACCAAGGTGACCAGATGACACATACCGCAACACATCTAGATTTTTTTTTTCCTTAAACATCTACTCCGGAGTTGCTGAAAATAGTGCCACAAGGAATTAGGAGCATTAACTGAAAGTGGAAAAACGGCAAGTCTAAATGTTGCCAGAGGATACTGATTGTTCCCGCAACCAGAATGCCAGATGACATCTCTCCCAAACAAAAAGTCCACATTTACACAAAGTCCCCCAATAACTCGATTATCTGTGTCAATGTCAAGGCTGGGCTCTGCCCCTTCACATCCTTTGTCATATATATTTATCTCCTCCTACATCACAGCAGTCCTGCTGGCCTCTAGGAAAGAGCTGCCTCGGTGGAAATGAGGCCTGACAGGAAAACAAGGCAAAGATTTTGAATGCGTAGAGGCATCTTTTGTAATTAAGGGTTCTGGTTGTTTTTCCTGTAGGTATTTATAAGAGGTTTATTTGTTTGTTTGTGAAGTGATGCCACGAAGCTCCAGGCAACCATTTCGAAATTGTTACTGCTTCAGATTTTAAAGAGACTTTTCCACCGCGGAGCTCTCTGTAAATCACCATGTAGGGAATGGATGGATGTAGCATGGACCTTCGGAAGGTGCAAAATGGCAAGGGGTACCACACAGGCAGAAAGCTAACACAGAATCATCGAATGGTTTGGGTTGGACCTCAAAGATCATTGAGTTCCAACCCCCCTGCCATGGCAGGGACACCTCCCACTAGACCAGGTTGCTCAAGGTCCCGTCCAACCTGGCCTTGA
>JAVSBS010012850.1:15065-32750 GCA_033124195.1 Coracias cyanogaster | reverse complement strand
GGACACCTCCCACTAGACCAGGTTGCTCAAGGCCCCATCCAGCCTGGCCTTGAACACCTCCAGGGATGGAGCATCCAAAACTTCCCCGGGCAACTTGTGCTGGTGTCTCAACACCATCAGAGTGAAGAATTTCCTCCTGATTTTCAACCTAATTCTCCCCTCTTCCAGTTCAATCCATTACCCCTCGGCCTATCACTACAAGCCTTTGTAAGAGTCCACCCCCAGCTTTCTTGTAGGCCCCCTTCAGATACTAGAAGTCAGCAATAAGTGCTGAAGTCTTCTCCAAGCTGAACAACCCCAACTCTCTCAGGTTGTCCCCATGTCAGAGAGATTCTATTCTCTGGATGATCTTCATGGCCCTCCTCTGGACCTGTTCCAACAGGTCCATGTCCTCCTTCTGTTGGGGGGTCCAGAGCTGGACACAGGACTGCGGGATGGGGGTCTCAGCAGAGCATAGGGGCAGGATCCCCTGCCTCAACCTGCTGCCCACGCTGCTTTTGATGCAGCCCAGGACACGGCTGGGGCTTTCTGGGCTGCACTCGCACATGGTTGGAGCTTTTCACCAACCAGGACCCCCAGGTCCTCCTCCTCAGAACTACTATCGTACTGAATGTTTCCTATTAAAAATATGCTTGAATTCATTCAGAATCTAGGTTTTGTCCTGCGTATTATCAGAGCAGAAGACAGTGGAAAGGACTGACAGCCTCTCACATAACCCTCACAACCACCCAAGAAAAAACCCCACAGATGCAACCAGAACAGCAGCCCAGTGACCCCGTCACTGTTCCCAGCAGTCCACAGCCAGCAAACCTCAAGCTCCTCAGCAGTAACAAAAAATACTGACAAAAGGTCCTACACACCCGCAAAGTATCGCTTGTGCACAGGAGGATTTGTGAGCGCTTCCCTGCTCTCCATCCCACTCTATTTTTAGTTTGGTTGGTTTTATTCTAGAATTTCCACTAAGTTCCAGCCCACGGGGTATGAGGGGCAGAGAAGATGGAGCCCACAGCCCATGGCACTCTATGGAAAGCTCCCTGGCATCTCAAGTGCTCCATCCCAGCAGGAAGAGAAGCCAAGGGAGGAGTACAGTAAGTGGACCGTTGCAATTTATAGGCTGTATTAATAATTGAGTGCTGGGTGTGCTATTAACATCTTCTCTCCATCCCCACACCCACGGGTTCTTTAATCATCCAACATCAGGGAACTTGTATTTTGAGGTGTTTCTTCTCAGAGCATTGAGGCATAAAATGCTGCCCTGTCCTGCCGTGCTACAGTCCGTGTTTCTTAGCACGGGGAAGTTCTTTTTGTGTTGCCGTCAGGGTTTTGTTGATCAGGGCTTTTTTTTGGAAGAAGAATCTTTCTATCCGGCCATACATGCAGCAGAGAGGAGAGCTCAGACAGCTCTGCTCAGAGCAAACTCTGCCCATCCAGAAAGGGGAATCAGGCGAAGAGAGACCTGCAGCAGGGCTGACCCTCCAGAGTAGAACAGGCGATGGCCATTTGACAAGCAAAATGTATAGCTCTAGAGGTAAGAAGTGGTTCAAACCAACCCATTTCATGACCTTCCAGGCTACCAGTGACCACCTCCCCAACAAGAGAATCGCCAGCTCAATGAGGCTCCTCCAGCAGCCTTAGAAGCAGGGCTATGCCTTCTCCACCCAGCCTTTGCAGCAGATGCTTCCAGCACTTTCTGGAGCCTGACAATGAATGTGTTTGGCTTTGCGAGGCTCACAACACAGCAAGAAGCCATCTGCAGCCGGGGAAGACACAGGGCATAGCCTGATTAGCAATTCCGGGCAGGTTTCCCATCTTCTATCACCGTTCTCTCCTCCCCCTTCGCAGCCCCTCGGGAGATGGTTCCATATTCAAAGCAGCCTGGGGTCTTCGAGCAGAGAAACATGCGTGATTTGTACTTGGCATTAAAGCGGGGAGCGAACTCCACAATGATAGCAGCTGCATCCAGCCCCTGAGACAGCCCAGCGCCGAGGAGGGATTCAGAGGGTCGCATAATTCATTTCACCTGCAGCAGGAGCATCAGGGGAGGTTAAATATGTCACTCCATCACGGGCAGGCAATGGGTTGGGGGAAGCCTTCATCACTCATCCTGTCAGCTCAGCACCTCCCTTCGCCTCGCATCGGCGGGGGGAAACGGGGAAGATTTTCTATAAGCGTATGAACAGCACAGCGGGGGACACGATGACCTTATGAGCTTCCCCTTCTGATTTGGGAATTAATTGTCAAACACCTGCCCTGCACTCCATCATCCTCCCAGTACAAAGGGCCCGATCCTGCGGTACGAACCCCAGCATCGCTCGGCGCTCTCCAGGGATCACGCGTGCAAGTGCAGGAGGGTCCGTCCTGAAGGATGAGATGCCCCATCCAAATACAACCAACCGCCTTGAAGTGGCACAGGGACTTTGTTCCAGGACACCTACATCTCTCTGATTTGGCCTTCCTTGGAGACAAAGGCATTTTCTCATTATTTTTAAATTTTGTTGAATTCTTGTTGATATTGTTGATTCTTGTCTATCTGAGCGCCTGGTCTTTCACACAGAAAATTTTCTAAGTAGATCTTCTCCACGGTCATACTTCCACCTCGACCTAACACTACTCCTCTCTGTTGTGTTATTTGCCAGAGTTCAACCGTGAGCTCCTCAGGAGAGGATGTCCATCCTCATGCACCGCACAGGTTCATGGATACGTGTGCTCAAGTGCAATAAGTAACAGCTCGCCTGTGACAGGGTCTTTGGGAACGCAGTGACCTCACTTCAGGATTTTCCCTTGACAATTCAGCTTTTGAGGTATTTCTGTGCCAGGTCAGCTGTCCATGATCATGGTGCCATAAATGCAGGAAGGACACCAAACTAAAGGAAGGACAAAGGCAACGTCTACGTTTGCTGAGAAGATGCCATGTCTTATGCCCTGCCATTGCAAAGATCCACCTGATGCATAGCACAGCTCATCCTCCTTTAAAAAAATAAAGGTGTTTAATTTTGTATAATTTATTTCATAAATGACAGCGTAAGCCACAGAAGGACTTTGGTAAGAAAACACAAGCATTTAGATGTTTCAATTTCTAGTATAAATAAGGACATAGAAAAGCTGCAAATTTCTTGAAAGTCTTTAGAAACTAAGAGGGATATTTTAATTTTTAATATATAATTCAAGCCCCGCAAATCCAGAGAGGGTCAAATGGAAGAAGCGCAAAATTCGTCCTTATTAGCACTCAAAGATTAAAAAAACCAGTAAGTGTGCAAGTCTTCAAGAACATTTTTCCTTTCTGTCGTATTCTAGACATGGCTTTAGAAACAGATCACGGTACTAAGAGAGGTGCTCAAGCAACTTCTGTACCTACAGTTTAAATCTTCCAGCCTTCATGAAGAATGAAGAGCTGGTTCTGCTTCGCTCCAGAAGCTACACTCTTAAGGAACAAGCTACTCCATTAGCCTCCTGCAGAACCCGTCAGCATAAGGCATATTTGGATGTCTCGACAAAGATAAAATGCAGTCTTATTTGGTGCTTTTAAATTTAAAAAGGAAAAAAATCAATGTTGCAAGAAGTTGTTTCTCACGCCTTAAGGCTCCGTCTTTGGTTCTCGCTGTATTTTCTCCCCTGGCTTGAGTTGCTAAACTCAGCAGCCCTGGGCCTCTGGCAATCTGTCCTGCTCTGCCACTGGTGCTGCTCCCGACCATGGATGGAGCGATGGATGGTGCCTTCCCGACCATGGTTGTCTACAGACAACTGGAGGATGAAGAGAGGGTTCACCATCAGATGTATCCTGGGAAAAGGAGTTTTCTTGCTTCCAGCTACCTACAGCTCATGCACATGTATCCATAACCAAAAGGTTGAACTAGATGATCCTTGAGGTCCCTTCCAACCTGGCATTCTATCATTCTGTGATTGATCCATCAGCAGGTGAGGAATTCAAAGCATCCTTTACTTCCCAACAAAACTACAGAGCAGGAGGTAGCCTAAACCTGACTGTCAAGTTTCAAACAGATACACAGGTAGAGAGAGGGAATAATAAAATGCCTCATTACTTCATCCTTCCCAAACGATTTCGGCCAAGGGCAGGACTGGTGCCCGTATGTGATGCCAGTTTTGCTCATGCAGCATCTGTGACTCAGAGCTGGGAGTCATTTGCTGAATTCCAATGGGTGGAGTCACCATCCCTAGAGGTGTTCAAAAAACGAGTAGATGTGGTGCTTCAGAACATGGTCTAGGGGTCAGGGAGATGCTGGGATGAAGGTTGGACTTGATGATCCTAGAGGTCTTTTCCATCCTAAATGATTCTATGATTTCCACAAGGCCGATGTGGATTGTGAGCTCCCATCTGATTCATGGCATGTACACCTTTAGAGGGCCTGCACTGGCAAACAGTGACTTCAGCCCTACCATAAAACTACTCGACCTCTAGACCATGTCTCAAAGTGTCACATCTACTTGTTTTTTGAACGCCTCCAGGGATGGTGACTCCACCACTGCCCTGGGCAGCCTGTTACAGTGCCTGACCACTCTTTCAGTGAAGAACTTCTTCCTCATATCCAACCTAAACCACCCCTGGCACAACTTGCGACCATTACCTCTTGTCCTGTTAGTTACTTGGGAGAAGAGACCAACACCAGCCTCACCACAACCTCCCTTTAGGTAGGACTGACTTGATTCTCCACCACGCAGCCCAAATGACACCGTTTTCACACCCCACAAGTATCCCCTTGTGGAAAAATTCCAACAAAAAATCCCATTATACGTTAACAGCTATGGCTGAAGTTTATTCAGAATTCCAGAAGATCACACGCACACCCACATTCCTGAGCATTCCTGAAACTCCCAGGCTGAGACTGCAGAGTAGTAGCGATTGCTGGTGTCATTTGGAGGACCTCACGAGGCAAGCTGCAGCGTGAAGGCTGAGAAGGACTGAAAGTCAGGGCACTGTCTTTAAAAGTTTAGAGCCGAATCACAAAACAAATTAAAATAAGAAACTTGGATGGGGCCTGGGAGGGAAGACGAAAATAAGGATAAGGTTATCTAGATCAGCAATCACAATCAACGGCATGTTTTATCTTCCACAAGGAGCATGAATAAATAAATACCATTAGCAATCCCTGGTCTGCTGCTAAACCCAGCCATCATTAGCAAGCTGATTGCTTCCAGATACTGAGCAGGAGTCACTCCTAAGGATGTCTGAAAGGAGGGGAGATGATGTCAGGTGGGCAACTGTGCATAAAGGACACCGTGCCATAGGCAGCGAAGACACAGAGAAACACAGTGATTGGGGGAAAAAAAAAAAGGAAGTAAAAAATAGAGAAGAGACGGAAGGAGAAAGGTAACAGGCACTGAAGGGGGGAAAATAGAAGCTTGAGTTTGATAGAATAAAGAAGTAGAATAAGTGGAAGAATTAAAGAGACTGTGACATGGTCAGAGTTACAAGCAAGGAAGACTATTTTAGCACACATGGACCAAAGAGGGGGTGACAGACGTGTTTAGAGACACTGGTGAGGAAAAGGTTTCTGTGAGCAATAGGCGGTGGGGAGGAGAGAAGAAACAGAGCTATGATTTTAACAACGCGGGCAGACACTCGGAGTTAAGCTTGAAAGAAGCTTTTCCTCAGAGTGTAGCTACCTGGATTTGTCTAATTATGTTCTCCGAGGAGAAACACAGGGCATTGGAAAGAAGTTCCCTATGTCAGGATCTCCTCACCACAGGCAACACCTTCAATCAAAAGGTGGTGATAGGCAGGTTATGAGAGCTAGTAGACAGTTACCCACATTTGTTCAAAAACCTGAGAAGACCTCAAACCAACAAACCTATTCGTGAAGAACTGCTTCAAAAAGTCATCAAGATGACATGGGAAACAAAACGCCTTCTACTCAAGCCTGTGATCTTTCAGCTACGTTCAATGCCTTCTCGAGCGATGGAATCCGAACACCAGCTAGAAGCAGCACACACAACATTGGTTTCTCTCCCCTAAGAAGAGCTTGCCAAGAAAACATCTCCATCAGTACCCAAGCCAGTAAGTGCACAGAAATCACAAGAACTGTTCTGTTGAATTTTGCAAAAACAGGTGCCATGAGCACCTAAGACAGACAGAAGAGGGAAAAGTTACCTGGCATAATCTCTCCAGAGAAATTCTTACAAAAGGGTGTCCCATGAGGTGTGTTTCCGACTGCCTCTCCTGTTTGATGGCACCTTTATCGCCTCTTTGGTTTAGAATTATTTACTGTACTACACAATATTTACTGTCAGCGCAGTAGAACCTTGAGTTTCAGACTTGGAGTGTTAAACCACAAACCCTTATCAGATGCTGTTGAATTCCATCACACCGCTCTTGACGGGTGCAGAATCACTGTTTGAGTCATTGGTTATTCCCACTGGAGTAAGTCCTACCATGCTGAGGTTTCTGGAATGCAACCCACTGCCTGCTGACTCCTCAACTAGTTCACCCGGTAACTTGGCTAAACTGTTCTCACTTTGGAGACTTGTTCAATCATCAAATTAAAGCTGCCCTCAGTAGAAACGCACCTCCAAATCCCCCCATGCCCCAACTCAAGAAAGGAAAGCAACAGAACAGCCAGAAAGGCAGAAGAAACCCAAGAGAGGGTGACCGATGTGAGGTTTGATCTTTTCTCGCTCAGAAGCACTGTGCTTGATGTATTTGATGAAGTGAGGCAAACACTGTTAACAGCTCAGTGATTTTAAGTGTCTTGTCTAGGTATGTGTCTGGGACCACTGGACAGCATCTCATTTACTTGTTTTTGAAAACCCTCTTTTTCTCCTTTCTGAAACTCATCTCTGAATGCCATGCTTACAATCATCTATGTACCCAACCGTGACCATGGATCTTCTGCACTGAGTGGTTGTTCAGCCTCCTTTAACACTGCTGATGGGATGGCATTTAAACAAAATATCAAAAAAGAAAAATAATCAGTGCACATGAGCAGAGCGAGATTCCAACAATGAAGCCGTGAGCTCATCTGTACAACCCCAGGCAAGGAGTCTGCAAACATATTCCTCCTGCTTTTCTCAAGAAGCAAAGCAAACGCAAGATACTGGACAGTCGTGAGCCCACAAAGATTCTAGTCCCATCTAGAGAACTTCTTATTACCACTGTTCTCACCTAACACATCCACAGGAAAACAAAGTCTACACTCTCTTTGACAGTAAAATTAAGGACCCAACATGAAATCATCAGTCTCAGCCTGGAGAGCCACAAGAAGAGGTTTTGCACAGTCAGGAGTTACAGGCAGTATCTGGTGGAGAAAAGAATCATAGAATCATTAAGGTTGGAAAAGACCTCTAAGATCACCAAGTTCAACTGTCAGCCCAACACTGCCATGACCATTAAACCACGTCATGAAGCTCCTTGTTTTGTGGGAAGCAGGAGGCTGCTCAAAAGCACACTGGGGATGATGACCAGACTCAGAGAGCCCAGCTCACTCTCCTATGAGGTAGGAGAACACAACTATAGCAGAAGACAGTTGTGCTAAGCGTGACTTCACTGCTTCCAACAGTGGAATTAAAGCCAGCTTGATGAACGGTGCCTGTGCTCCAGCCTTACTGCAGATTTCAGAGTGTGGAAGACTCAAAGGCAGGAGGAAGAAATATAAGGACTGAGGACCAGCAGAGCAGGAGAAGGCCAAAACCAGATGAGCTAGAATCCCAGTGCAGCTGCATACAGCTTTGAAAGGAAATGTGTGAAATGTGGGCTACTTATAGAAGAAAGAAAGAATATTAGAGGTCTCTCGTTGCTTTGGGTAAAACAAAGTCATGAAAAAAATCAAGTGAATTGATGAGTTTTGGAAAGATTGGGCCAGGGAAGAAGGAAAGAGGCTAGAGGAAAGGGCTGAAGAAATGTGGTTGTTATAGATGTTATAGTTACAACAGCTTCAGAACAGAAGGGATAAGTGGTAGCAAGGCAGCACAGTCAAGAGCAAGCCTTAAACAGTGCAGCAGCTGCTAGCGTGGGGAAAAAAAATAAAGTTATTCACTATGACAGAGAAGACTAGCCTCTGGTTTTCATCTTTAAAAGAAAAGAGGTGAGGGTTTTGTAATGTGGTTCTTTTCATCTCCATGTAGTAGTGCTTACTGCTGCCAGCCATAAATATAAAAGGGTAGAAAGTCTGCAATAAAATTGGCAGAAAGGAGAATCAGGGGCAAAATTTCAGTAAATGAAGAATTTCGTGTATGTAACTTCCTATCCTGTACAGAGCATCCCCGGGCTTCCATCTGGTGCCAGCTCGTACCCTCAAGATGAACGACGAGGTCCTGGGGTTTTGTACTGCTGTGACCTTCACAGCCACCGACTATCACTCGAGGCAGAGTGTGAGTCAGAACCACAGCTCTCTCCTGGTCAAAAAGTGGGTCTCCTCCTCTCCACACAGGGGTTATGGAGATGCACATTGTGTTGTTCAAGAGCATGCCCCTGAACCTAACTGCCCTCATGAGGGGTGCCACAGACATTGTCCTTGGTCTCCTCTCGGCGACCTGCAGCCTGTGTGTCCAGTCTGCTGAGTAAGGACTCCAAAGCACTAGAAAGGGCTTTTCAGAAGGTGCTGTGAGAGCAGGGGCGATCCGTCACAAATTCATCTAAAATCTGTGCAATTAATGAAAGAAAATCCCATCTATTATTATACCACTAAGAGTAAAAAGTGCCCCTCAGCTTCAAAATACAAGCACACAAGCATCTAGAAGCATCTGAATTGTTGGTCCTGCTGTCGTGCCAACAATGATTATCATTTGTTCCTCTACCATATTACCCTTAACAAGAGCTCGTGGGTTCTCATGGCAATGCAGGCCACCGTGAAAAGAGCGGACCTGACAGGAGGTCCTCTAACCCGGCACAGCGTCCGACACAGCGTTAGCATTTCACCCCGAGTCCCTTCAGCGGCCCCAAAAATACACCGCAGCACGCAGCCTTCCACAAGCAGGACTTTGAACAGATGAACGAATCTAAATGTATTTCACCACTAGTTTCCCTCAATCAAGGCCTGATTTGCGCTGCAACTCCCAAATCCACAAAACCAAAAGCTGCTGGTAGGGAGCACAGCAGCGAGGACATCTGAAGAGTTTATGCAGCGCAGCAAACTCCATTTAAATAAAATTTTAAGTCTCGTCTCGTGTCTATTGACAGCAAGCCACAGCCCAGTAAGTGCTTCTGATCACAGAGACGTGCATCAGGGTCAAAGCCACAAGAACCAGCGATTTCAGAAGGGACAAGACCTGTGCTGGATGTCCTGACAAAACAGACAAACCCATTTCTCTGCTCCTGTCCCTCATGCACCTGCAAGTGAGTCTATTCTACTTGAAATTCTCTGAAAAACTCTTTTTAATGTTCTTTTTATACATGCCAGGGGTTCCCCTTGAAGCAGAGGCTTTCTAGGTTTGAGCTGAATATAGTTTTCTGGTATTCTAAGGGTGCACGAAATACAAGCACTAGTGGTATCTTGCCTGTGTTTCCCATCATTAGAAGTACTGGCCACCTAAATTAAGTGAAATCTTCAGAGATATCCCAACTACAAAATCCATTCTACCTCACTCCAGTACCTTTATACATTTTCAGTACCCTATATAACTTCTTCACAGCCTTGACGTGGGAGCAAGTCCCAGTATCAGGGCTGGACATCTCGGTGTGCTTTGGAAGTAGGTCCTTCAGAAGTGCTACAGGAGCCAGAGCTTAAAACTGCTTGAACGGTGAAGTGAAAGGCTTTTCCTTGCTCTCAGGCATGGAAAATGGTGGCAGATGTCAGGAATCAAATGCAAAAATCATTCCTTTCTTATAGGCCATGTGGATCTATTGATGTTCCTCATTGACAAAGCTCTTCTCACTAAAACAAAACACCAGGGAAGATGGTTGCTGCATTCTCCCCACACAAATCAGAGCAAGGAAAAAGTCATTTAAAGGATTTTAACTGTTCTCCAAAGTGTTATTGTGAATCACTTCAGCTCCATTCACGCCTACTTCAAAACTCTTATTTCCTTCCATCTCCTCCATCCTTTTCCCAAAGCCCCTGAGAACACAAAATTAAGTATAATAAAATAACCATACCTATTAAACCAAGCCAAAAAAAAAAAACCCCAAAACAAAAAAATTCTTTTTGTCTGGGATTTGGAATTTGATGAACCGAGGCCTTCCAGGACCTTCGCTTTGATGTTTTCAGAAACATCAAAAGATCAGGCTTGTTATCACCATCATTAGCGCGGCCTGAAGATGTTTAATACTCCGGCACATACAGAAAACGCAGCAGAGCATCCCCCAACGGACTTTGCCTTGTTTTTAGTCCTTCTTCTAATTTTGTTTTGAAATCTGTTTTGCATTTCTCATTCTGAGCCACTTGATTCTCCGCTCCCACCCTGCCCAACCCTCTCATAAAAGCACCAGAAGAGCTTTCTAGTGCCGACCTATTCCCCTTCCTGAAGGGAATTCTGTGAACTGCTTTTCTCCTACCACGCCGTGACAGATCGTGGCTCTCCTGCAAGTGCTCACCAGCGTACACAGCACCATAGCACGGCTCCTCAGTTCTTCCGCTGAACTGAGTCAGAAAGGGGTTGGGTTTTGTTTGGTTTCCAAGTCTTTGTTGTTCTTTTTTTAATAAAGGTATAGATTTTCAGGAAAGATTTGAAGGGGAAATGAGGGGTGGAAAAAAAAAAAAAAGTAGAACTTGAAATCCTCCAGAGGAAGAAGCGGCAAACATGTGGTACTTCATCTGCTAATTTTGGGAAATCTGCTTCCAAATCACATTTTAATGACAACCATTAATTTAGATGAAATAGAAAGCTAATGCATGAAGCAAACACACAGAGCTCACCTCACACGCGTTTCTTTGCTGTGAAATGCACCATCCCCAGATCAAGCCCTCAGCTCCTCAAACCAGACCCACCTACAGACACTGCTGGTGGTGGTAGAAAATCCAGGGAGCGCCCATGACACCCGACTCTATACCTTCTCCCAGGGATGGTGGGATTATTTCCCTGTCCAGGTGCAACACAAGGGACTTCACAGAATTATAGACTGGTTTGGGTTGGAAGGGACCCCAAAGATCATCTCGTTCCAACCCCCTGCCATGGCAGGGACACCTCCCACTACACCCGGTTGCTCAAGGCCCCGTCCAACCTGGCCCTGGACACCTCCAGCGATGGAGCATCCACAGCGTCCCTGGGCAACCTGGGCCAGGGTCTCACCACTCTCAGGCTGAAGAATTTCCTTCTAATTTTCAATGGAAATCTCCCCTCTTCCAGGTCAAAGCCATTACCCCTTGTCCTATCCCTGCAAGCCCTTGTACAAAGTCCCTCCCCAGCTTCCTTGTAGCCCCCTTCAGATACTGGGAGGCTGCAACAAGGTCTCCCTGGAGCCTTCTCTTCTCCAGGCTGAACAACCCCAACTCTCTCAGCCTGTCTTCACAGGAGAGGTGTTCCAGCTCTCTAGTCATCTTTGTAGCCCTCCTCTGGACCCTCTCCAGCAGGTCCATGTCCTACTTTCAGCATATAAACATCCCTGCAAGACCCCACATGACTAAAGAGACCTACAACATAAAAATCTTGTAGCCGGCCTCCTCTCCAGGTCACCACCAGCTGTCTCTGCAGCCAGCACACGTCATGACAGAGACTGAAATGCTCTTCCTAAGCAAAGCCTCTTGCTTTGGCTCTCCCCAGGCTCCATCCTTCTCCCTCTGTAAGCACCTGAGCACCAGTAACCAAATTGGTTTCTTTTTCTCAAACTGCCACTTTTTGCTGAGCAGGCAGCACTTTGTGCACAGAATCACAGAGAGAGGCCCAATGACATCGACTAAACTGTATCTTTTAATTTAAAACACTGCCATCGGACTGAGCTTGTAGTGTGATGATCGCATACTTTTCTCCTTCCTATTAACTAGAGAAATCAAAACAATGTTCTTTGAGGGCTGGTCAGGCAAAGAGATTGATTCCAACACTATCAGGCTGCTTTTACTGCAAGCAACACCATTATAAAAATATCACTGCGTGAGAGGATCTACCAGTGACAAAAGCTGAGAGCTCTGCTCTCCTTGATTAAACACTCTCCTGTAATCTTCTGAAAGAACTAACGCCTTCTGCATTCCTTTGCCACCAACAATGTATTTCATCGCATCCTCTTCTATAAAGCCATCACATCTATTCGGTTGGAATGCACACGTTTGTATAAGGCTGTAGCTGCTTGAAGGAGAAAGCGGAGCAGGTCATCACAGATCAACCTAGAGAAGTGTCCAAAAGGATGAGGATGAATCAAGCAAATGGATTCGAGCTGTAACTTTGGGATTTGATGGGCTGCAACATCTCACTGCTCTGTCTAGATCTAGTGTTGCCAGATGTACATAAAATAATGGAGATATGACCGTAGCAGAGCCTGCACAACCACATCCTCATCACCCCACCAGCCCCAGCTGGTAAGCTGAGGTTGGCATGGACATGTCAGCACTGCATATTCATTGTCTACACCAAAATAACCCCGTGACACAAGCAGAAACCCTGAAACGCCGGAAAACTCTGTTTGCTTTTCCATCTCCTGTTAGAGAAACCTTGGACGCAAATTTTCCGTAGGTAACAATTCAAACACCTCTTGGAGGCACTGACCTGCAGCCATAGAGAGGGCTGGAAGGGACTTTTAAATGTCTTCTAATCCAACCTCCCTGGATAAATATATACCAATATACATGTATCTCTTTCCCATAGAAACATTATATACTCCAGGTTAGTGCTCGTTACTGCTCCAGAGCAGGAAGGCACTGACAGAAGGGATTTCACCAGGCCAAGGGCAGCCAACATTTGACAGAACAGCGGGCAGAGAACCTTGCACAGCTGTTGTCTGCAGTACTACTCGTCTGACCTTGCAAAGATCTGCAGTAAGAGAAGACTGAGGGGAGACCTCACTGCAGCTTACTGCTACCTCGCTAGGGAGGGGAGAGGAGCAGGAACTGGTCTCTTCTCTCTGGTGACCAATGATAGGACCTGAGGGAATGGTAAGAAGATGTGCCATGGGAGGTTTAGGTTGGACATTACAAGGAGATTCTTGACCCAAAAGGTTGCGGGAGCACTGGAATAGGCTCCCCAGGGAAGCAGTAATGGCACCAAACCTGATAATATTCAAGACACAGTTGGACAATGCCCTCAGAAACGTGGTGTAAGGGTTGTCAGGCACTGGAGCAGGCTGTCCAGGGAGGTGGTTGCATCGCTATCCCTGGTGACGTTTAAAGGACATGAAGATGTGGGGCCAGGGTTCAGTGGTGGATGTGGCAGAGTTAGGTTAGTGGTTGGACTCAATGATCTGGGAGATCTTTTCCAACGAGAATGGTTCTGTGATTCTGTGAACTACAGACAGCTTGAGATGTAGCTTCTAATATTACCCCAGCCTTGACCCTCCCCTCCCAAATCTCAGGACAACTTCATTCTGTACATATATATCCATGCAGTGTGGGGAAGGTCCTGGTTTCTCTCATGTCAGAATGATTTCAGGAAAACATTACATCTTGCACATCAACTTTAGAAACAGGACTATTGTGACTATGATCTGGATGTAACCTGAAAAGAGTAGAATCCCTAAAATCCAGCTTGGAGGAACCGTATCATGAGTAACCACTAGTGCTGTACATCCACAGTTGGCAAGCTGAAGCAGGACAAAACTGTTTGGAAAATAGGTGCTGGTCTCTTCTTCCAAGTAAATAATGACAGGACAAGAGGAAACAGCACAGTTGTGCCAGGAGAGGTTGAGATTGGATATTAGGAAGAAGTTCTTTACTGAAAGAGTGGTCAGGCATTGGAACAAGCTGCCCAGGGCAGTGGTGGAGTCACCATCCCTGGAGGGGTTCAAAAAATGAGTAGATGTGGCGCTTTGGGACATGGCCTAGGGGTCAGGGAGATGTTGGGATGAAGGCTGGACTTGATGATCCTAGAGGGATGAAGGCTGGACTTGATGATCCTAGAGGTCTTTTCCAACCTAAATGATTGTATGATTCCATGATTTTTCACTTGGAATTATCCCTCAGACAACAAAATTCCACCACATTGCTTTCAAAAGTACAAGAGGAAAGACATACGGGAGAGAATTTTGGTTAAGTGATGAGAGGAGATGATGACTGCAGGACCCATCTCTGTCACATGCTTTCAACAGGAGCGCAGCCATGACTGGGAGCTTCCAGAAGCCCCGTATTGTTACAGCTGCAGCTCTCCGATATAAATAGATCACTTTATAATGTGCCTGCACTCTGCCCTTTAAGGACTGTGTTCTTCCTCCTGTTTGATACACTCAGCTTAGTAGCACATTGTCCAGGCTCGCTGAAGAGCTGGCCGGCTGCCATCCTTCACACCTCGCACGGCTACTGCTGGCTGATGGAGCGAGCAGCAGCGCCGCTCTGCTACTCGAGAGGACGGGCCAAATCCTGAGCTTTTATCAGGCTGATGTGCACAGGCTGTCACTCCCTGTGGAGTCACGTGCCTGCATCCTGGAATCTGGGCAGAGTCTGGGTACGCAGGAGGTTCAAGAGCAACGCTCAACCATCCCCGTACCAAAGAGAACGCTTCAGAAAGGGCTGTACGACTGGCCGGGCCGTTTGTGACGGTGGTAAGAACACACATACCCAGGCTACACTAAAACACACCTTACACCCTTCTGGTTTCCCATGCTGACCTTCAGCACGGCAATGTGGCACTGTCCATGGGCACGGGACACTAGGCTTGGACCCAAGTGTCAGTGGCCTGCTGCATCACCTTCCTAATTCACTTTGCTTCCCCTCCACAACTCAGTTCCCCGTCTGCAGAACGGAATTAACGGTATTTGCTTTCCATACCGAATGCCTTGAGAACTACCTTTCACAGCTGCTACATAAAAGCATTACTATTAAAGGCCGTTGTTCCGAGTATATTTAGGAACTCTCTGCGTGAAGTGCTGAAGCACATTTCTCATGTCAGCAGGATATGAGAAGACCCCTTGTCTCACTGGAACAGCTTTAATGAGCTACTGGAAGTAGCTCAGTCTGTTTCTACTGCCACAGTGCTGCATAACTTGTCCATACATCAAACAGTCTTGGAATATTTACCTTCTCTTCTCTGAAGCCTCTTGGCTGCAAGGATCCAAAGGCTATTCATACGCCTGGCAACGTGCCAGCGTGAAAATCCGGGCAGCCTCACAACTCCCTACAAGACGTGTGAAGATAAGGGGACACAGAGACAATAGGAGGCAAATTAAATTCCCCGAACTCCATCTTTCTGGCAACTGGAAATTAAAGAATTACGGTTTTGTTGTGTGACCTCTTTCCAGATCAAAGATTACATGGAGACAGTGAGGGAACAGGTTCCTATTTCATCTTTCATTACTGGTTGTCAGAGTTTGATGAAAAGCTGAGGCAGCAAGAATAGCCAAGATTGTTACACTAATATTCTTGAATTTGGATTATGCTAAAGCAATAATAAATAAACCTGCAACAACCAGCGAGGCCTGGTACAAAAAGAGAACGCTTCTACGACACCGCTGCATTTCCACGACAGAGAGAAAATACTCTTTCCTCTTCCGATGGCCCTGCAATGCTTTGACACTGCAGGAATGTTTAGGACAAAGCGGCCACGTCGAGATCTATGAAAGGCTACAGAAGTTCTCAGTCTGTTCTAAGAAATCCCAGATTGAAACAACCCAAGAGACTTCCTCCTGTGTTATCACACGCAAGGATCAAAGCTGCCACCTGCAACAGAACCTCTGCAGCGTTTCCACCCGCACCCCTTACCCACGTGCTTTTGGACAGATTTCCAGCTCCTGACGTCTCATGGATTTCTCTTTAGGCACCCACCATCTCAACAGACGAGTGCAAGACTAACACCCTCCGGCAGGACAAACGGGCGGCTGTGTGTCAACAGCCCCTAACCGGGAGGGAGGAACAGGTACCGAAGGCGAGCGGGGAGGCAGAGGACATAATTAGCTGCTTCCTCCTCTGAACGCACCTACGGTGGAATTGTTTACTCGGAAGACTGGGAAATGAAACAACAAACCTTTCATTAGCATTCAAAGCCACGTGAAATCTGAAGCGGCGTTCGCAAAGCCTGTCAGCACTAACTAACCATCTGCATCTGCACGGGGAACAAACACACAGACATGAGAGGGGGAAACACAAACGGATCCTTTCTGCTGGAGCCCTCCGAGGGAAGGAGAAGGAGACAGAGACACGTCTCCCCTGGGAGGTGTCTGCAAAGACGGATTCAAAGGCAGTGTGCCTACAGGTTCCCTCCTTCTAAAACAAACCTTGGAGGGATTCTTGAATCTAAACAAAATCCATCCTTCCAAGCTGTTCAAACAGCACTAGCAGAGAGGAAGCACAGAAACGGTGCCAAAATCAACACCCAAATGAAATGGAAATTACCTTGAGGAAAGTTAACTGAAAAATACAGGCAAGAGATAAGGGGTAGAGGCAAAACCATCCGCTTCAGAGAAATGACACCAGCTTGGACCAGCTACGACACAGAGCTAAGGGTGGAGAGAATGAAGAGTCAGACTGGAGTAGACGTGTTTTATTGGGTGGGGGAAAATACAAAGTGACAGAAGAGAGTATTTTGGATAACACCTTTTTTCCTCCAAGGTCTCTCTAGTCACTCTTACCTCCAGGACTTAAACTTTCTGCTCTTCCATTTGTAATCTGGAAAATGGAATATCTTTATAAAGCTCTTCAAAAAATACACATAAAAAATACTAACGCAAGTGTCAAGAATTATTACTGCTTCTGTTCTTACGGATGCTGTAAGCTCCCCTGCTGACTCGCTAGCAAAACTGATCCCATTCATGGCTCCAGTTAAGACTCTGCTTTCATCTCTAGCTATTTTTGCCGAAAACATGACGCAACGCAGTATCTGCCACCTAAGGAGAACCGCAACGACATCACGGATTTGGAGGAAACAGATCCTTAAGAAATCACAGCAACTACTGTTTGGAAATGTGGCAAAGTTCACCCCAAGCTCCGGACTCGGATCCCCCACCCAATCCTGTTAGGATGGGACAAGGCAACCCTGTCAAAATTAGGGGATTCCCACGAGCGCTAACAGGATTAGCAGGCTGGTTTATCAGCTGCTGCGCACGCGATTCCCTAGACAACCAAGCGTTCCCGGTACCGGGATGAAACGCGGCAGTTATTGAACTGTGCCGCAATACAAGACGGTCATTTAAAACGTGGGATCAAAGGGTACTACGGCACGCAGGGAACTGAGGGAGGGAGAGAGCCCAGCGAGCAGATTCCCCTTGGACACTGGGGTTATAACTCACCTTTTGATGCCCACGAAGACAGCGCCTGAGCTCGATCTGTCATCTACAGCACTGTGGCTCCTGTAGCAGGTTGTCACACTGAATCTGTGTACAAAGTGCTGCCTTCTGATTCAGTGACCTCGCTCCCAAAGCGGAGCTCCCCTGGTCCACAGATATTCTGAGCCACTGCTGACCTCCACCAACCTCACTTAATACACAGATTTTAAAATCTAAGGCTGCCTGCTCTCTTAAGAAGGACCACAACATTTTAAACGTTAATACACCACCACAACCCAAAGCCATCCTGCCACACATCTCATGCAAGGACCACTGCCAACAAAGGGAGGACTCCTATATTAGAATCATAGAGCACAGCATGCGTTGGGTTGGAAGGGACCTCTAAAGGCCATCTAGTCCAACCCCCCTACAAGAAGCAGGGACATCTCCAACTAGGTCAG
>JAVSBS010012850.1:3870-14965 GCA_033124195.1 Coracias cyanogaster | reverse complement strand
GGAGGTGTTCAAGGCCAGGTTGGATGGGGCTTTGAGCAACCTGGTCTAGTGGGAGGTGTCCCTGCCATGGCAGGGAGGATGGAACGAGATGATCTTTGAGGTCCCTTCCAACCCAACCCTTTCCATGGAGAGGTCAGTTTTCCAGGCTGCAACACTCGGTGCTGGCCAGCATGCGCCTCTGCTTCAAGGAAACATCCCAGCCTTTCCTGAATTTAAAAATTCACGTCTGACGTCGCTTTGGCAAGGCTTGTTTCAGGCACTTGCAGGTTACAATCAGTTTATGGCAGGTAACATGTAAATAACCTGACTGCTTTTGCTTGCTAGCTTGGTGGTAAACAAATCTACTGAATATTTTTTTCCATCCTGCAGTCAAGCTTTAGTTACAGGGAATTATCAGCACATCAGCTCTAGCCAGGCAAAGTGGAACATCTTTAACACCATCTGCCCTGGATATTTTCTTTTATTTTGGGGGGGTTTAGTTCAAAATTTTCTGAAACATGGTTGATGGATTATTTTACCCTACCTTACTGGAAAGGGCTCCACAGTTCTGTCTACGATCTCACTAAGAGCCACACTAAATGATCTAACACGGTCCCTTTCTTGCCTTCTTGTTTGCCTTGTGGAAAGACCTGCCAGTTACAGGTTTGGATGCTCCAACCTGGTAGGACGAAGCAGACAGTGGTTTAGGTTACAACCATGTCTAGAAAATAATCCTGTGGCAAAAGCTATTTCACACCTTCAGTGAGCTCCTCTGATTTGCTTGCTTTGTTCTCGTTTTCAATTCACTAACGTGCAAGATGTACAGCCTGGAGCACTGCAGGATTAGGCAAGTCTTCCTGGTCACGAGAGTGTCCCCATGACAGATTCTACAGGCTGGACACCCATCAAATGTCTACAGCCATCAGATTAAGACTTTCTCTTGTTTCTCAAAAAGCAAAGAAGATTTTTCAGATTACAAACTTCATATCATTACATTGTAAGTCAAAGTATTTTAGGTCTTTTCCTCTACTAGATATGACACTGAGCATTATCTGGTGGCTTTGTCTACTGGGATCCCTACTCTTGATGCTTTCATGCTGGTTTGTTGGCATAGAAATCAAGCTACAGGCATTGGTCCATATTTCCTACTCTCCCTGAGAACGGTTTGTGCTTTTCCATCTGCTCGTCTGACTGGATGGATGTCTAGGAATAGTAATGGTTTCGACTTCTTTGCCCACATCCTACATATTTTAAGGTTTCACTGGGGAGCAAAGATGCCATTTTGCATTATTTGCTTCACAAAGAGCTATGTCAAGGGTAGGGTCAAAAATGGCAAGGCAGCAGCTGGTTAGTCTCCCCAGGAGTTTGGCTGTGCTATTTCCTCCCTCTTCTCAGAAAGTGCTGAATGTAGATTTTTTCTTTCCACAGGGGAGGACCTGATAATCCCCCAGTGGGCGATACCATCTGTCCATTCGGGAACACATCCTTACATCAGAGACACGCAGAACGGTACCGTGCACAATGAGTCCCGGGCCCCACAGAACCCTCATCGCTGGGCATCCCCCCCACGGGGACTGGTCACGCTTCTAGTCACTGACGTATCTTCTGGTAGTAAAACAACATCAAGGATTTGAGTTCACCAAAGTCAACAGGGTGGTAGTGATCTACAGCAACCAAAACATGGGCTACCTCGTTTCTAGACCGATGCAGAACTGGGCCTCAAACAGCAAGTCCTTGAGGGGGCTTTTTGGAGAACCGCCATCCTAATATAGTTCATGGAGTGAGGAGCCAGAGCTTCGAAGAGAAGCCCAGAAAAGAGACGAGGCCAAGGAGGACGAAAGGAGGTTAATATTCTGCAATGGCAGCTACTAAATCTTATTTTCCCAATGGATGTTTTCAAGTGTATGTTTAATTGATATTCTTACATGCCTCCAGCTAAAGCACTTACGACTTTACTCCATTAGGACTCCTGGGTTACAGCATTACTCTATATGGAAAGATGAAACAGGTAGAACTCAGAACTAATGGAATAAAACGTTCCTGCCCTCCTACCTTTCCTCCTGTCTCCACATGCCCACACGCTTCTTGTCTTGCAGACAGTACATCACCTGGCACCCTTAGGACATCGGAAATAACTTTCAGGGAGGAGAAATAAAATCTTTTGCCAGCTCTTCTAAGATATACAACCTTAATTCCGCATTCCTTTTTCTCCTATTTGTTCTTTAACATTTTTAAAACAGCCACCAATACATGCTTCTAACTGAACAGCTACAGTGGAGGTGCCTAAAAAAAATAAAGAAGCGTCGGGAAAGTGACTGAATAACCTTGAGATCTACCAGTCCATAATTCCTCTTGGACCCACACCCACCATCCCAGTCTGATTGGGCTCCAGAAGAAAATTTTTCACCATGAGTACACTTAGACATTGGAATAATCTCCTGAGGGAAGTGCTGGATTCCCCTGCATTGGACAGTTTTAAGATTCAGCTTAACAGGGTGCTGGGCCATCTCGTTTAAATTATATTTTCACCTTGAAAGGTGGGACTAGATGATCCTGGAGGTCCTTTCCAACCTGGCATTCTACAATTCTACGATTTCTTATTTATACACTCAGAGCAAAGACATCAGCTATTATTTATAGAGTAATAAGGTGGCAGTCCAAAGTTACTCCTCTCTTGCCCTTCTCTCCACTGAAATTACCGTACAGAAAGCAGTGATATTAATAGTTCTTGTAATTACACTGCACTAAATACATATGCAGCTGCAGATCCAATTCTGAAAGACTCTTTGCGCTATCAAACCTCATCCAAACCTCCGGGAGCTGCAAGCAAGTGGGCTCTGCAGCCCACAGGACCCGGGAAAAGCCGAAGTTTCATAAACCACTCTAAAAAGGAGCCGGCTGTTTGCTTATTTATCTGTTCACCTTCACAAAGGCTGCTGCTTGACGATTCTATTATTTTGGAAATAATAAAAAGAAATTTACTATAACCCTCCTGCTTCAAACAAATGCCTTCTAACGCCACACAGGATGCAAGGGTGGAAAAGGCAAGTGGAGAAGAGAGAAGAGATGCAGTAACTCTGCACAGTGCTACGGTCACTGCAACCTTGAATGCTCCTCTAAAGGAAGAATGGTTTCTCTTCTTCAGGAGCCTCACAGGCATCACAAGGGTGCGCTTGCAGCTAACGAGAGGAAAGCCTTCCACCAGCCAACACCAGTCCCCTACAGTGCAGCACTTGCTGGATTTGCCCAAGAGAAGGGGACGGAGTGAAGCAGTGGGATGTGGGGAACAAAGACACCGTTCCCTTTCAAAGCACGTTCAGGAGTAACGAGCTCCACCAAGAGCAGCCCCAGCACCAAGCCTGGGCAGCCCCAGCCCTGCTGCTCTGCCCCTGGAGGAACGCGAAGCCAGGGCTGGATGCTGCAGACCCACGGGAAGCAAAGTGCTGCTGTGGAAAACTGCTTTGCAGCGCACGTGTCCTGCTCAAAGCCGGCTCTGCTCCCTGCACCTTCAGCATCAGAAGGGATTTAATTCCCCTGCAAGGGCCCAGGAGAAATGAACAATACAATGTGCACAGTGGGCATAATCCTTGACTCTTGTTGACGCCACACAGAAATCCATTCTGTCTTCTTCTAATCCTTGCGCGCAGCCGAAGCTTGCATGATGAAGCTGAAGGGACAGCAGCTATTTATAGCCTTTAATTTCATCCCGCATCAGTGGATTTTCAGGCAAAGGAAACAAAGCTTTTAGCTGGTTTCCCTTTTTAACCTGTTCAATCCTCACAGCTTGGGGAAGTCAAAATAGTTTTATTTCAGAGTCATCTACTGGTTTCAAGGAAATAAATATCCAAAAACCAGGTCGCAAGCGCGACGGGTTCGAAGCCGCTCTTGAGTGGCGGGACGGGAGCGCCGCAGAGCTCCCGCTGCTGCCCCCGCAGCTCTGCAAAGCCCCGGAGACGAGCGCGGTTCCAAGGGCTGTGCGGGCACAAGGACGTACCTGTCCCCTCCGCCCTGCCCGCTCCTCCATTCCCACCTTCCGCTTCCTTTTCCATTTTGCTCCTCGCAGAGCTTCTCTCCTGCTCCACTGGCACCGTTCCTGAGGTGGTGACACCATTAGAGCAGAGGGGTTTCTCGCAGGGACGCAAAGCAGACCGAGCTGCCTGCAGGAGATAACAGACCTCCAGAGACACGGGAGCCTCTTAAGCCCCCTAATCCACGCAGCAGGCAACGCTGGCCTCTCGCTCACAGACCTCAGACAACACCTCGCAACAGCTAAGACGCTTCATGAAGTTCACACTTCTTGTCTGCATCCTAGAATTTTTACAGGCTTATTGCCTATTCAGCAGTTTTTCTCATGATTTTTGTTTCCTGGGATTAGATATTCCCGATCTAGGCTGTGATCTGTACTGAATCGGACACAAGGAATCTTGTTTTTTTCTTGCCACGTACGGGGGAGTAAGTTTTGTGCACATATTTCTGCTAAAAGCTGTTGCTGAACATGAATTTGTCTTGTCTTTTGTCTACCAGAACCCATTCCAGCACCTAATGTAAAGCAAAAAAAAAAAAAAAGGCAGGAGAAGGCAAGAACAATTCTAATAAATATCAATGAAAACATCAATAATTGGAAAGCAGTTAGCAAGAAACTAAAACACTGGGGAGAAAATGAAAAAAGAAATTTAGGTAATAAAATCTCGCGGTTAAACTGATTAACATCTTGTTGATTTAGCCGTGGAAGTTAATACTTGTATAAACAGACAGCAGAGCTATGGCAGTGATCGCTCCACGCAGGCATCGCTGCCTGGCCACGTCCACGCAACTGATCTGGACAGAGTCAGCACGGGGGGACTGAGCTGAGCTTAAGGAGACTGAGCTGAGCTTAAGGTGCAGCTTTGACACGTCTGAAAGAACGATGACAGCCCAACGGTCCAGCTGAACCGCTCACGGAGCGCATGGAAATCCCAAACCAGCACTGGGCTAGTGCATGGTGATAAAAAAAAAAAGAATTTTAAAAAATCAGTAACAGAAACCAAGCCATGAGGCAAACCCAGACGGTACAAATGCTCGTAGCAAAGACCAGCAGCACGACACCACAGGCAGCGACACGCAGAAAGCCAGATAAACAGAGGTGCAAGCAACCGGTTGTACTTCCTCATTTCAGCTACAAGACCATACCAGTGCTTTGCCAAAATGCCCCCAAAAGCTGGAGACTGGTCTTTGGGACCTCACAACATATAACGAAAAAAAATTTTCAATGCTTTGTTGTGTTTTCCTCTACTCTTTTCAGCCGAGAGCATGGGAGCTAATTCTAAGATGTGAAAAATCCCAATCCAGCCTTCCTTCTGCTCCCCCTCCTCCCTTTTCACCTCCCCTCTCCTTGATCTTCTCGTCATTTCTGAAGAGCCTCAGTGAGGGACATACTTTAAAACTAAACTTACTGTGCCAAATGACTGAGGGTATAAACCACTGTTACTCCACTGAAGTCCACCAAACTTTACCAATTTGAATCCAAGTACGTTATTCCACTTTTTCTCACTCCCGTGGGTAAGTTTTGGATCCCATCTCTCTTACCGAGGATTACAAATTCACCCTTATTTCCTACCCAACGGTTAATACTCAACACTGGGTCGAGATTTTTAAAAGCAATTTAGGAAAATAAAGCACCCTTTGGCCATCGCTCTTCAATAACAACCGACACCCAACTCCCTTAAGAGCTGAAAAAATCCCATAGGAAGCCAAATCCATCTCTTAGTTCCGCCGGCAAAGGAGACAGAGCCCTTCGGAGGGGTTCTGCAGATCCCTCACGGCGCAGCGAGCTCAGATTTAATTCTGGAGGGCAACACGTACAACAGACCTTTCCTGACCTGCACCGTCTGAGGAAGTATTGATCAGATCAAACTCGATGGGAAGTAAGAGAGGATTTTGAAGGGAGATACGTGCATACACACGCATCCAAAAATAGATTATTGTATCAACAGACAGCACTGCCCTGGCGAAACCAATATACCTCAATGTACCTAATGTTCTGTTAACTTGCAACATAGAGCTTACATGAAAGAAATCTCGGGGCTGTGGTGACTCCTAGATATTCCTCACCACCCGGCACTCGACTGGAGCATTTGTTTATACACCAAATAAACAAAGCAAGGTGCGCCATGAATCCATGGAAGAGAATTTCTTCTAATACAGAAGGAAGTCCAGAGGGATTTAACCTCTTTGGGGAGGAGGGGGGAGTGAGATCAACAGATATAAAATATAGAGACTCCATAACCAGACTTGCAAAAATAAAAAAAAAAAACCAATTTTATATGACTTTCTTGTCTGAGTTTGTTGTCAATCGTGTGAAAGACCCAATAATATTCAGATAAAGGCTTCAGCTTTAATAAAGCCTTTCCTCATCTACCTGCCCTATTAATCCAGCCTTTTCTCTCCCACCAGCTCTCCTAAGAGGTCCTAATCTCCTCGTTGCGCCGCGGGGAATGGGTCGCAATATCACTAATACGGGATTACGGGCAGCGCGCTGACGTGTGTGCGAGCACACAGATGTGCGGAACGACTCCGAGCTGCATCTAAACGCTTGCTTCTACATTCAAGCTCTGCAGGGAGACAGTGCTTCCCAACAGGACAAGCCATCCCACCAGCACCCGTTCCACATGGGCAGCGGAAATCCTGCACGCCTTCTCCTGCCAATCTCTCTGCAGCAAGAGGAGGTTTGGAAGCGGGGCTGGCTGTCCTTCTTGCAAGGTCTGTTTCCAAATCTCTGTCTGGCCTCTCTTTGTAATTATTCTCATTTTCCTATCCAATATCTGTGCACCTGAAAACAGACGGATTCCCTGACAGCCGCTCCTTCCTCCTTAATTCATTCATTCATTTATTTATTTAACAAACTACGTTCATAGCTTTACTGACAGATTCATAGAACAAGGCATCCAAAGGGAACAGAACAGGGTGTCTTCTGACAGAGAACACAGTTTGGTATCCAAAACCAAACAGTTTAGCCTGGCAGTTCCAGCCTGAAGATTTCTAATAAAACTAGGGTAAACCTCAGCATCACCCAGAACGCCTTCATCACACAAATGTTAAGTGAAACTCTGCCGGCACAACCCTTCCAAACACGCCGTGCCTCTGACACAAACACAGCATCTGCATCTCAACCAGATTCACCTGGATTCAAACCTTCCTGCCGCATAAAAACCCATCGAAATGGGGCAGGTTTTGCTGTGGGATCTCAGATTGCACAGATAAAATGTGCATTCTGGTTTTAGAAATGTAATGAGCGTGCCAAGTATGCACTGGAAACTACCCTTAAAATTAAAATGCGCTTTCAAAAAATCATCTGTCGTTCAACCTTGAATAGATCCAGTTATGGCCACTGCAATTCTCTCTCCACTTCCAACAGAATTTTTTTAAAGGAATTTTGGGCATACCTGAGGCATTCCCAAAAGAAATTTCCTGCTCTTTTCCGCTGTCCTTCAAGGAATATTCTCCTTACCAGATATTAATTTATGCAGTTACTTATGAATGAGCGGTGCAAAAACACAAGATACATTTGGGACACTACAAACCAAATCTTCATTAAGTGGAAAAAAAACAAATAGGCAAAACGAAGAGCAAATTCCTGCATACTCTGCAGTTCAGAACTGCTTCACAATCTCGCTCAGAGATGCTGTCTTTTGGTCTGTTACCGTAAACCTTCCCGACATAATGAATAATTAAAAGCAGCTAGATGACATGGTATATCACATTAATGATGAGGAAACAGGGATTTATATCACCTGCCCGTTTCTCTCTTTTATTACCTCCAGCATTGCTGACTCCAGTCACCTCCTGATGTTACTCCCATTTAACCTAGAATCACAGAATGCGTTGGGTTGGAAGGGACCTCTAAAGGTCATCTAGTCCAACTCCCCCTATAAGAAGCCGGGACATCTTTACCTAGGTCAGGTTGCTCAGAGCCCCATCAAGCCTGACCTTGAACATCTCCAAGGATGGGGCTACAGAATTCTAGATATTTAGAAATTTTAGAGGCACATGGATGCAAATCACTGTCATAAGAAGGGTTATAACTTGTTGAACTCCAAGGACATGGGTGGCTTTTGGGAGAACGCACAGATTCAGAAGCGTAATATCCAAATTCACATGGTGCCGGTCTACTTGGGAGATGAAAGTATTTTTTTCACAGTTTGAATTTTAAATGCAGAAACTTCTGTGAAGCAGTATGTGAATTTTGAAAAATCAGGGCCTGGGTTTTAGGTATCTCCTATCAGCTCAGTTATTCTTTAATAAAGGTGGTGAATTCCACAGAGGCCATTGCTGTCAACTAGAAGGTTTTATAACAAGACAAGAGAAGTGACTCATGAGCCTATGAGTCAAAATGGCAAAACTTACTAGTTCTGTGGTTGCTCAATTCCCCAGCATCTTCATCTTGTTTTCTCAGGTGGCTTGCCTGAGTTGTAACTCCATCTTTCTCTTTCCAGAGTCATTCTTGCTAAATTATTGTCAGCTTTTCACGATTTACAACAAATGACAGGAAGTGCCCTGCCAAGTCATGGTCAAATGACTTGCTGACTAAAGAGCCTGTTCCTGACACTGCTGACAGCAGAAGCTTCAGAAGATGGAATGTGTAATTCAGAGTGTGGGTAATCGAAGAGGCACAAGGAAGAGGGGTTTCTTCCCTTTACTTCCTACACTAACAAGGTAAAAATAACTGGGAGGCCTTGGTCACATATGTGGATATGAAATTGCCTGCAGGTCAAAACTTCTGAGCTGCTGTGCGTTCAGCTCATCCTCAGTGCCACGCTGGTGCCATCTTGGGAAGTCTACCACTGATGTTGGAAGGGCTGAGATTCTGCATTCTCAGAGAAAAGCGGTAGTCCTGTGATAGTGCCAGAAATGTCCCTCATGGGCTGGAAGTTGGGCTCTGCAGCCATTGAACAACAATGATCTAGACTAAAGTGTTGAGATTTTCAGGGTGCAGGGAATCTTGGGTTTTGATCAAAAGCTTTAAAAAAACATACCGTATTTTTATCAGTGGAACCAGAAAGACACTGAAGGTGGCACTTGACTGAACGTTAATTTGACTGGTTCTAATCCTGTGTCAATGAACCTATGCAGATGAGGATGAGAACTCTTCCATGTTTGGCCAGCTCAGAGCCTGAGTTTCTCCTTAGCCATCTGTGATCCAAATTCTCTCTCTCTCTGAGTGCCCTTCTCTCTCATGTCCAGCTCATAAGTAAGGTGGGTTTCTAGACAGATTTAGTTGTGAAGTTTAGAGATTCTTGGGTTCAAAACTTGATTTCTACTGCAAAAGCTGCAAAGATGCTACTGTGAAGCATTAATGGAGAATAAATTTGCTCAGTCACCAGTCCAGGACTTTCTATTTCTGCTCTTAACTGAATAAACTGCTATTTGTTATAAGTTCAAAGTAATGCTTCACATCTGATTTGGCTTGAAAATGCTATTAACTATTCTGAAAGCACCATCAACCACTCCCCTGAGAGCTGTATGGGTATAACTCAAAGCCTGGGGATGCTGTTGCTGCAACAGCGACAGAAACAAAACAGACATCTGGTGTGATTCACTAGAATAACTTCTAAATTCTGGAGAAATTTGAAGTGCTTCTGGAATTCCTACCCATAGTTACCTCACAACAGGTAAGAATTAGGTTTTTAGCATTAACAGTTTTTTTCACCTAGCATAAATTTGAAAAGCTCTGTGGAGTTCTAGAAGGGTTGTATTTTTATTTGGATGTTCCTGCTGTTAAATCACAACAAGTTGCAGAAAATGGGATTAAATTAAAAGGAAAACTACATCAACGTAATCAGAAAATTAGCATCAATTAGATTATTTGAACTGCAAACGCATGAGTCAGGAATACCACTGCAATTAACGACAATTTGGAGGGTTTTTTTTTTTCCCTATGGAAACCTTAAAAAAAAAAAATCCCCACAAACTAAACTAAAAGGAAATCCTAATGATGGAAACATCCAGATGGCCCCAGGATAACTGATAGTCTAGAAAGTGAACAAAGAAAAGGTAGTGCCAAACTGACAAATAAAGCACTATTTATTTTTTCCACCCCTAGACACACACAAAATCAAAACCCTGAGGAAAAAAAAAAGCATAAAAACTTTTTAATTAATTAACACAGTGGGCATGTGAAAGGAGAAAAGGGGAAAGGGGAAAAAGGGAAAAGGGGAAAGGGGGAAAGGGGAAAACAGGAAAAAGGGAAAGGGGAAAGGAAAAGGGGGAAGTGGAAAGGGAAGGGGGAAGGGGAAAGGAAAAGGGGGAAAGGGAAAGAGGAAAAGGAAGGGGGACGGGAAAGAGGACAGGGAAGAGGGAAAGGGAAAAAGGGGAAGGGAAAGGGGGGAAGGGGTAAAGGGAAGAGGGAAAGGGAAAGGAAAAAAGGGAAAAGGAAAGGGGGGAAGGGGAAAGGGGAAAGGGGGAAGGGAAGTCAAGTCTCTCAGTCAGCTCTGTGACTATAACACCAAGCACATTATTTTTTTTCTGACGGAAAATTAAACACCTTCATGAGACTAAACATGCTGCCATTGAAACCGATCAGCATCGTTCGGGGGCCCGAGGAGCCGTATCCCGGGGAGTACATCCCGGAGAGGACATCCCGGGAGCGGCATCCCAGGGAGGACATCTCAGGGAGGACATCCCGGGGAGCCGGCCCATTGTCCCGGCCGCGGTTCCTGGGCTCCCTCTCGTGGCTTTGCCTCTTATCGCCGATGCAAGTTCCGGCTTTGCTCCTCTGCAGCTTTTCTTGCTGGGCTCCCGGATCTGCCGCTCAGCTCTCCACGCCTTCGCAGGGCTAGATTTGGAGGTGAGAGAGCAGCGAGCTGCGGAGCAGCTCTAGAGCCAGAGCCCTGCTGCTGGCTCTGCCCCAGGCTCCCTGGGACCCCGCACCCTCAGACCCAGGAAAATTCCTTCAGCCACCCACCCATCTCACACAGAATCACAGAATCATCATGGTTGGAAAGGACCTCCAGGGTCATCAAGTCCAACCTTTCTCCTAGCACCTCTCTAACCACTACACCATCTCCTCAAGCGCCGCATCTATTCGTTCTTTAAACGCCTCCAGGGATGGTGACTCCACCACCTCCCTGGGCAGCCTGTT
>JAVSBS010012849.1:122145-135624 GCA_033124195.1 Coracias cyanogaster | reverse complement strand
TTTCATAACCAATTTATTTATAATTAATAGCAGAAAGAAACCCCTCAGTCTGCACTTTCTCAGAAGCTCATAACATCAAGTTGCCTTTGAATTTGAGCTTGTTTTCCAGGTCATCGATTCAATTTCTGAGCATTTTACTTCCTCTAGTGCTTGCACAATGGAGTCATCATTGATTATTTTCATGTTGTTAAAATGTGCTATCGTGGTCTAGAATAAAAGCTTTCACAAATTAAATTCTCACTAATGTTTGCTCCTACCACTGCCACTATAAGCTCATATATTAAAGCTGTTGCCCTTCCTCACACCACTTTCAGAACTGCCAGGACATTGAGAAACATGGGTCAGAATTTAAGCAGGTTGAAATACGAAGAAAGACTTGGTATAATAGCTATTTTTGTATGTGTCAAACAACCAATCCCCACAACTGAAAAAATTTACATGTATCTAGGAAGGTTTTAAACTGTCGTAATAATAAAAGTCAGTTCCACAAAATACAAAGGGGTATAATAATAATAAAAAAAGAAAAATCTTATCAAAGGTATTTCTTTATTCTGCGTTATCAGAGCTGTCAAACATTGATTTTATAAATCGTGTAATATAACCCTGGTGTTTTTAACTCTGTCAATCAATCAGTACAACCCTTTAAATGTGCTTTTATTACAAATAACACCTAACAGACTTGACAAAATACTATTTCTCCATTTTTGGTTGATCAGATCTGTGCATTTGATCTGACTTTGCCTATGCTCCTTTCCACTGTTTCTCTAGTGCAAACTCATCAGATTTTGTCTAAAGAAAATGCAACACACTGTCACTGATGGAAAAATTGAAATAAACCAGTCTCATTAAGGCTTGATATGATAATAGAGAATATAAAACTGTAACATGATGTAAATTCTCATAATAAATCATCCTACTTATTTTCTGTTGTTTTCTTTCAGGTTTTTAATCTGTGTGTCTTTTCTAGCAGCAAAGCATAGGGTTTAAGCAGTGGTTGAATTTTAACATTATTTGATCTCAGGGGGTGGAACTTAGTTTTAAAAACTGAGCCAGACTTACTTTCAGTATGACATTTGCCATGAACTATAAGACTACTGAAAACCTATTTGTACCTTTTCAGTGATGCACTTTTTAATATGCTAGATGATATTGATGTATATTGGCTTTTTAATTTTCAGTGCCAAATAGACATTTCTAAATAAAATAAGCATCAGTTCAATTGTTTAATCACTGAACTGCCTTTCTAAAGTAAAATATCATGAAATGCATTATTTTTGTATTTTGCATGATGCAACGCTTTTATAATGCTCATGAAATGAGAAAGATTGATCTGTTTTTGTTTTTCACATAATTCCATATAATAATAGCAACAAAACACTTTGGGAATGGGTCTTGGTGTGAGAACTGCTCTTCCTCATTAATACAATTTATGACACTCAGCTTCGTTCACTATAATTCCACTAATGAAGACTATATTGAGACTACCACACTTGCCTTGCCTATTTTTTTATTTATGGGGTGGGGGTGTTTATCTGCTATTATTTTATGCTCCCTTGCAAATTTCAGCTTCACTTACATGCATTAAAATTTTTTTTAAAAACCACCCCACCTCAATTCCAATAAATTATGTTGAGTGTGAATAATAAATTTTTGTAACAACTGCAACAAGGACTTAAGACAATATATTCTCCCTCATTTCCAAGACCCTGTACATCATGAGCTCAGAGTCATCCTCACTTTTTAAATGTCTGTCTGGGTAATCAAAAAACATATGTTAAGGCACATTTACAAGCAGGGTGAATACTAACGGCAGAGATGGCCTTAATTGCAACAGTTTTTAAAATCTGGAGTTCATGACTTTGCACATACAGCAACTATTCAATGAACTATATTGCAATAATTTTAAGCTGTTTCTCAAAGAAAAAAAAAATCTCTCCCTGCCTCGTTTTCTCCTTTCCCTTGTTACATTTTGCCTCACCAAAGAGCCTCAGCGTGACATTCTCATGCACTGCAGACTTGTTAGCTCCACCATGCTGGCCTGACTGAAGCTAACAAAATGATTAATAGCAGTAGTATTGTATTGAACAAAAAAAATCGTGTTTTCCTTTCATGACTGGAAAACAGAGGCTTCTGAAAGTACTCTGTGGTCAGATGACGTCACACTGGTTATCTGGTTGAAGAAACTGAAATGATGTGAGGTGAATTCCTCTAGACATTTGTTTAGATAAAAGGATCTATCTTGGATTCTGTTGTCCTGTAATAATGGTCTGTTCTTCTGCTTTTAGAGCTACTTATCAGATTTCATGGATCCATGTGCAGGTCAAACAAATTCCCATCGTTTTAAAAAATATACTGTCTTATGAATCATTCACAAAAAGTCAGAGGGAAGTGGCCATTTTCTGCCAAGGACTTTAGCAGTAGGTATTCCTCTGGCTTCTTTTAAATATTAATTCTGAGGAAAAGAAAGTATGATGGCTACTATCATCAATTCAGTTTATATTTTCTATTTCACTTAGACTTTATAGAAACATCATCATTTTCCTTAACCTAGCAATATTTTTATATGATTAGTGTCTTCAGAATATTTCATTATTTTATTCTACATCCTAACATCTCAGTTAAAATTAGCATAAATTTAATTCACACCATTCTTATCAGCAATTGAATACATGATTTGCTTATAGACTAAAAAGGAGAAATAAAAAATACCTGGGTTATTGTATCTCTGTATCTTCTGATATACGCTGAGCAATACAGTTAGCTGCAAAATACCGTGTCTCCCAAGTACTATTATTAAAACAGCTTGTTTGAGAAGATAGCATTTCATAGCTATCAGTCATATTTACTCCCAAAAATGTCGTCTCCAGGAATTAATTTCCTAGAATTTAGCAAATGAATGTCTGAAAGGCAAATGAACACAAAAGTGAGCTGATTGCACAATTTTATAATCATATTTTTCAGGAAGGTGTTTCGATGGACTATGATCTTTCAATTGAAAGTATTTTCAGTCAAGACAATTATGTTTTGTTTTAAATGTCAGTCAACAGGAATGCCAACAAAACAGAAGCAAAGCTAGTTGCCCTTAGAACCTCTATAAAGCACCACTCTTGGTAATTTTTTCTCTTTCTGTCTTCAGTAACTTTAGTGTTCTTATTTAATAATTAGAAAAAAGCTCAGGGTCTACAGCTATCATGATCTCATAAGCTACTTGGAGGAATTAATATTTTCATCATTTTCAAATGTTGCTTATTATTTTTAACAAAAGCAAACCCATATTTGGACAATGTAACAAAAGCTCCTCTTCTTTAGGACTTGAAGCATACACAGAACTTCTTGTGAGCAGAAGAGGAACAGATACCAAGTTGTGGTAATTCCAGTTAAGTAGAAATACAATGAGCAATTTAAGATAGGTCAGAAACTTCCAACTCTGCCATAAAAGGGAAATAAACCTTTTAAAGAGATGATTATTCCTTTACATGAATAAGCTTATCCTTTCCTAAGAAAAGTCAGCGTAAATAGAGTAGGTTTGGAGAAGTTAATGCAGTGTGTGTGGGTTCTCTCTACGTGCCATGTTTTAGGGAGAATTTAGGTCAAAGTCAGTGATTTTGTCACTTGACAGATCCAGTACTTATCACTTCTAGAAAAAAGGGAAGATCTAAGTGACACAAAATTCTGCCACCCTGGTGGCACTGAGTCTTTTTCTGTGCTGAGGCATGGAGAAGGCAATGGCTTCTTTCACAGCCCTGAAGGGAAGTGAGCTCACAGATTAGCTGCTTAGCCTAGGTATTTACATCAAAGACAGCACACTTTGGGGGGAAAAAAAAAAAAGGAAAAAAACCCCAACTGTTTTGTCATTTAGTTGAAGAAAAAAAAATAGTTCCTGCTAAAAATAGATACACACATGGGTATGTACACATCTATATGTATGCATGTATATATGTGCAGCTGTACTTTGATTCATCCCTTCTGAGTGTGAAAAGGTAGTTACCTCGCATTGCAATTGTTTCCCCAAATGGGTGATACCAATAGTTTTGTGAAGCCAATGGAAAAAAAAAAACAAAAACGCCAGTTTCAAGAAATGGATGAAGTGAGACAATTGATTTTCTGAAATGTTTGTCTCTCAGTTACATGACACATTCTTAGCAGGATCGGGAACTTGTTAGACAAGAGGCAAAGCTCATGATACTGACTGTGCTGTGAATGAATTTGTTTGCGTGAGTTGGATCCCCAAACCGACGCTTGCTTAGTGTATTCTCCAATGCAAAAGAAAAACAGTAATCATTTTCTGAAAGCTGCAATGTGGCAGGTAGACCACTTATTACAAATATTTTTAAGAAGCTCATGGAGAAAGATATTTTAGAAACCCCACAAAGATATCATAGAAACCCTCCAAACTTAGCTGGAGTTGCCTTTACAGCAGATAATGAAACTGCTAACAGCTGGTAAGAATAACTTGATATCTTTTTGGACTTATATAATCATAGAACTATAGAATGTATTGGGTTGGAAGAGACCTCTAGAGATCATCTAGTCCAACCCCGCTACAATATGCAGGGACATCTCTAACTAAGTCAGGTTTTCCAGAGCCCCATGTAAGTATAATATAGAAATACTAAATAATAGTAATTAATCCAAACAGAAGTCACTGGTGTTATACAGCTTTAAAGATACATAGTGGATATATGTGAAAGGCTCCAGCAGCCACATTTGCAGCTTATGGGCACCACAGTGGTTCTACAGCACAGGGATGAATCTGCTGTGGAGCATCAAAAGAACATTAGTGAAGAGGAAAAAACAGCAAAGATTTGGGTAGGAGGAGGAAGAGGTTTTTTTGCCTAGTGTAGTTTGGGGAACTCTGAGCAGTCAGTAGTGAGCTAAGGATCTATGAAACCAAGGCAATGCAGAGGAGACAAAACAAAGTGATATAAACAAGTTTACGATAGAAACATAATGAAAAACTTATACCTTTGATAATGAAAGAAGGGAATTAGAACTTGATTTTCTTTCCTTCTGAAAGACTGGAAGAAGGAAGGGGATTATATTGAAAATATGAAGAAAACTATGTGAAGATACCTGGAGACTCTTCTGGGAGAGCTCTCTATATAAACCACAAAATACATAAATGAATGCAATGCTTTACAAAGAACATGATCTCTTGATTCAGGATCATCAAAAACATAGAAAAGACTTCTCAATTATTGCATTTTTTCTGCATTTGCCTTCTTTTGAGTTTGATTTCATGCTTGATGAGTGTTTGAGAAAGCCTAGCTGTAGATAGCAAAATATCTTAATAGACTTTTATGCCGCAAGTGAAAGCATGTAAGATCACTCAGAGATTAAGGTAAAATGCAAGAAAAGTGGGCCAGAATTGTGCTTTTAACTTTACAAACTAAAAAATACTCACATTTCTCAAAAGGCTAAATGGATACGCAGAAATGGGTGCTCCTGTGTGAAAGTATCTTGAAATCATGGTTGATTTACAATTGACCATAGCTGGGAAGAGAAAAAAAAGCAAATTGTAGAGTTTTCTATAAAATACATGCTACAAAAGTAGAAGTCAGGTAAATGATCCGTATTCTCAGAGGCTACTTCGTATGTTCTACGGCTTAGCAAGAAAAATAGCAATTTCCATAGACTGTTTTTGCATCTGCAGCTTTTGTGGGAAAACTGTATTGCTCTGAAAGAATTCCAATGTGTTTTCTTGGAGTCTGAGTCATGTGCAAGTCATTACGGTCAGAGCCCGGTGCACCATAAACCCGTCATTATTGTGTAGGCCAAGGTTACAAAGAAAATGCCTGGTTTATGATTCCACTCACTCTTCTAGCTCGCTATCAAGTGCAGAAACATGCACTTGAGAAATGACAATTCTTTGCAATTTCCAAAACCTCGGTTCAATGTCCACTAGATAGTATTGTTCAAAGAGTCTCTTAGCTAAAATATTAGGTTTGCACCTGCACCTCTCACAAAAGTTTAAAGAAAAGGACTGTGGTTAAAAAATAGTACATGCACAGCTCCAACTTTCAGCACAGAAAATGCCATTTCCCTGTATCTGCAGAAGGTCTTTGTGATTCACAAATTCCATTTACAAAGAGGATCATATGTTCTTTATATTAATTACTATTTTAGACTGAGGAGAAAACAAAACGAAACCAGAAAAAACAACAAGAGTGATATGCCCATGAAAGAGCACAGGACCATATCTCTTGCTTGAGGAAACCTATTTTTCATGTGCCATCAACATGAGCTTTTTCACTTGACTTACTCTGTTTTTTCACTGAGCACTAACAACGACTTTAATGTCAACGTTCATTTCAGGCCAGTGTAAAACCATCTGTCTCTTCTCATAGATTTTTAAATCCCTAAATGACCTCCAGATAGTTTTTAGAAGTTTTTCTTTTCCCTATAGTGCTTTTAGAATCACCAACTCAATGCCTTTAAATATGTCCCTCCTCTAATTGCTGAGGCCTTCCAATTAACTGGTGATCACAAATATGGTGTCCTGTGCATTAGTCTTAATTACTGTTATGGGAACTGATTCTCAGCAGGAACTCAGTGAGTCAAAACCTACATCTTGTAAAAACCCAGTTCCCTTTTTAAGCTGTATAGGTAACACAGCCCTCAATCTTGTTCTGCTACCTCTTTATCAGATGTTCAGAAAGTTGGTGTTTGTTGGTTTGTCAGGTTTTTAAACATCAAACCACTCCCGGTTTTGTATGGAATTTGCAAATTATATTTTGGTAGGTGGAAAAAATGATCTCTTTGTGAAGTTGCTTTTGCCTATGGCAGGAAGTCATTAAGGAGCAGTCTCAGTGAGCGCTGGCATCTCATAAATAATGACTATTTCCACGAGCATCAAAACTAATGAAGCCTGTGGATTTGTCTTGTGGTTGGAATCCTAGTTGCTTATAATAACCTACCGCCTCTCACTGAGGCTTTTCCTCTGTGACTGGAGCACTTGCAATGTCCCTCCCATGTGGTTTCTCTGGTCATGAGACTTAGCTGAGACTAGTCAACAGTTTCAGAAGTTATTGGGTTAGGAATCAGCAGAGAGCGATACATGTCCTGTACTTACTTAGGAAACCAGGCTCTTGATCCGTTTTGGTTTTTCTTACATCCAGGAACTGAGAACAGTCTTCAGATCTATTTGTTTGTGCATGTCTGTCAGTTTTGGCTGGTGAGGAATAAGTTGGCAGCCTCTGGGTTTGCATCTATGATTGTAAGAGGAGTGTGTTTGTAATATTCTTGAACTATCCATGGCCATTTCCTATAGGACAGATTCTGTAATTACCCTTCAGTGTCCTAAAATCCCTTAAATTTTCTGTTCCAGGCACCTTGCAGGACTAGTTGCCCAGCAGAACACTGCTCTCAGATTGCTTGTGTGGGAAAATTAGGTTAGACATGAGTTTTTCTACACTGATTGCTTTTCCAATGACTACTTGCATGCCTCCTCTATTAGAAAAAATTACCAGTGAAGACCAATACCTCAGGGACTCTCCATATACGTTGTGGCATTTGCTAATTCTAGCATGGTAATTCTATTACCATGCATTGACTTCTGTGTTTGTTCAGCTTCGGCCCCATAATCATGTTGCTACTCCAATTTTTACTGGGGGTCTTTTCAGATGGTCTCTCTTGGATCAAAGCCAATCTCTACACAAACTTTCCTACTCTCCATCAAAACCAATTTGTGGCACTTTGTGGTGAAACACCTCATGCCAAATAAAACAAATGTGTCAGTGTGTGGTGAACGTCTGATAAAACAGGTATTTAAGTGTACACTAATATGCACTCTGTTTTGCCATCAGAATCAGAAAGAACCTTGCAGGTACAAAAAGGAGAGAGAAAAGAATATTTGGCATCATTTCACCTAGAATTTCTTCTTTTGTAAACAGTAGAAATATTCCCTTTTATATATTTACTCATTTTTGCTATATGAAGTATTACTTCAGCCAAGTGTTTCATGTCTTCTTTAAATGTAAAAAGTTATTCCCTCTGGTTTTCCCATTGCATCATGAGGAAAAAGCCTTTCAAACATTACTTTAGAATATTCTTTACCACAGCCTTTTGCTGGGGTTTGCAAACTCTGGTCCAGCTTGGCCTTTTCAGCTCCGCTATCTTCCTTTAGCCTTGGAAGATATCCTTAAACTCTTCCTCAGTTTTTCTGTTCTTCTGAACTTCAACTGAGATCAGCCTCTTGATGAGCAACGACTTGCTATAATTTTAAAGTCAGTAATGGGTGCTGAAAATACAATATTAGTGCAAATTACGTGCTTCAAGGAGACAGAGGTAGGGGCTTATTTTAACTGCTGATAGTCTTTCCTTCAGTGCTCCATTATTTTTGGAGCAGTACACAGTCTTGTATATCTTGGTCCAACTAAAATGGACAAAGGAGTATCCCGTTTACTGCCAGGTCTCCATCCTCTACTGTATTCGCTTTTGGTGTGATGGTGATGTTTCTGAGCTGAAGGAGCTGTTACACATCTGTTTTGCTGCGTGTACACCACCATGCTCTGCTAGCACTTGCAAATTCTTGCAAAGTGATACACCTCACTGAAGTTCCTCCATCTCAGGTTATGACTAACAAGGCAGGCTTAGCTGGTGTTACTTACCACAGCATGTGCTGGTTTTGTGTGGGCTTACTTTGACCTCCACATGTCTTCCTGCCTCAAGCTTCTTTTATCAGAAATGCATCATCTGAGCACTGTCTATACTCTACAACTGTTGTTCTGCACAAAATAATGTATTGATAGCAAATTCTGGTTATTTTGCCATGGACTGACTTCAGCCTGTCTGTTGAACTTGTGCTCTCATGTATCCTTTCTCAGATTTTCATCCCGTGTCCCCATTATAACATGTTTTTTTCTAGGTCCTGAATTGCCTCCCCAAATTATCAGTTTGTCTCTTCTCCTTTTGATTATAGGCCCTGTTTTTCTGAAGTCTTCCTATACTCTTTGATGGATATTTGCATACCTTACTTGAGATGACTAAGTTAGAAGGCTCGTGCCCTGTAGCTCCTACAGTCAGTGAAGAGAGAGAGGAATTGCTTATGAGGGCAACAGCAGCATTTAAACTGGGCTCTGAATGACTCTTTAAGGAAACTCTCACTCCCAGCCCTTGCCTTCCTCCCTCTTTCCATTAATAATCCATGAAGACTATCCCTCTAATTTAGCTACCTAATTTGTAAGACTAAATTTAGGCAGTCTGAGTACTCCTAAATGCTCAATAATGTATTTTTCATGCGTTTTATTTCTAGATGCTATAATGTTACTTTTCTATAAAGTTTTATAGTTAGCTTTTTCTGCTTGAGCTAACTGGAAGCTATTAAGATCGTCCAATAGTGTTACCCAAAATAAAGCTACCTTCTGTTAATCATCCTGTTTTTGCTGGCATCCACTGATTTAACCTTCCCTAGTTGTCCTCTGCACTGTACCCCTCCTGCAGAGCTTGTAGCTGTTCCATCCCCTTACTGAGGTTATTTTCTTCATTTATACCACTACTCATGGTATCACATCCTGTAGTTAAAACATTTAGAGCCAAATACCTGACAGAGCCCTGCTTCATTCTGCAGCTGACACTGACTGATCAGCGCTGTCTGGTGTAAGTCTCTGAATAATCTCAGTGTCCGCTTGCAACTGGCTCATGTCCCAGCTTCTTAAAACCACAGTTATCCAGAAACATTTTCTAAAACATTGGTATTATAAATCCAAAGATATTCTTCAGAGCAAATCTAAAGAAAGGTCTGGAACATAAAAGTCATAGCCTTTGAAGTCTGTTCCAGCCCCATCATGCCGGTTGCTGAAGGCATTAGTCAACATTCAGCCATAACTAATAACCATAATCAAAGAGAAATTTTATCGTAGGGTGAAGTCTGCAAAGCAGATTCCTAAAACACTTTAGGCAGATGCCTGTGCTAATCCAGGAAGACTAATTAACAAAATAAGACCAAAATGTTCCATTTTAAGAAATAAGCTATAAATAAGGGTACTAGAACAGGATGTAATTTTATTGAAAGTTATGTAGAGTTCCATTAAGTTATTTTCTGTGCTCTAAAAGATCTAGAAATAACACCTATTTACGCTAGCATCACATATGCAATTACAACTTTTGAAGATTTCCATCATTCATACTCATGGCAAACAACAACTCACCAGGAAGTGAGGGATTTTGAGTGTGGCGTTCTATGCTTACATCTTGCAGACAGTTTTTTGAAGGAAAAAAGATTTTAATTGAAACAATTTTAGTTAGCATTTCAATGACTCTTCTGTGATTTTTTTCAAATTTGAATAATTTTATAGGAATCTGACATGCAGTACAACCTACAGATTCAAAAGTACCTGATACTACTTGGACTTTGATAAAGTTTTGGTTAAAGCTTATCACTATTTCTACTCCTGGGAGTGCAGAGTGATTTACTGGTGGCATCACTTCGGAACAGAATCTGAGTTTCTCAATTACCTTGCTATAATGTGGGTTGTTGCTGTTTGTTAACCATCAGATTCATCAGTATTTCATGCTATCGTGGCCCTAAATATTATTAATATGGGCTATGTCTGGAGGTGGATACACCTCAATGTGAAAGGACAGAGTGCTGATAACAAGAAAGTAGATCTGAAGGACAAACAAATATGACGACTAGATGACCTTGGAAGGTCAATTCCAACCCAATGCCTTCTATGATTTTATCTTCAATCATATTTATAGGCTGAAGTGGCTTTCACCCTTTCACCAGAATTAAGTAAAACTTCACTATGTTAACTAAAAGAATATGACAACCTAGGAAATGATATGTTAGAAGAAAATATATCATACTGAATCTGGCATGCTGCAACTCCGTGCCCCCCAGGTCCAACCAGTAGCAAGGACAGACTGTACGGATCGCGAGACAAGCATCCTGGCCAGCCTCTGCTTTCCATAGGGCATCCTTTGGAAACGTTAGTGTTAGCTGGAGGACTTTGTGCATCAATCATAACAACTGTAATTATCTATGATACCTACATAGGCCTTATAGAGGATCATCCTCTTTCCAGACAGTGGAGTCTGTAATGCCTGATAGTTCATGCAAAAAAATCACTGTGAAATGAATAAAGTGATACAGAGCCCACCCAAAAAACCAATGGAGAAAAACTTGATGGGGGGCAAAATATTATGCTGGAGGAGAGAAAGGGCTGGACCTGTGGATTATGCTGCAAACCAAAGGGAACACTGAGCGAGCAGTAGACAAGTTACCTGGATCACTTCAAGGGATGATAGTTTGTATGGTATCTTGCCAGGATTTTAGACCTAAGACAGCTACTGCAACACAACAGCAGGCTTGAAAGCTGTGTTTGAGTATCAAAAAGGTTTTCTGCTGCTTGAAAAGGCTGTTGACAAACAATGATTGCAGCTGCAATTTCTCTTGTTTATATAATGTGTATAACAATAAGAAAATTAAATAAGGCTTTTTAATAAGACATTCATCTGAATATATTTGTAATTGTCTTTAATTAAAAGTGTTTATGAGGTCCTGAATACAATACCTCATCTTCACAAACTACAAGACAAAGTTTGACAAGCAATTAGGAAACTCAAGATCGAAAGCGCTATCAAAGACCAAGGCATTCTTATTATTAATCATTGTGTAGCTCCGCAATACTGTAAATCAATATCAGTACACTGAAGTCAATGGAGTAATTGAAGCAACATTGATTTTTCACAAGCTGCAAAGCTGACCCAAACCATCTCAGTTTATTCAGGTTTTTTTGAAGAAATATAGTTGTATGTTTTTCCTCTTTTCCCCCTTTCTGTAAGTCTAAGAAATTAAATACCAAAGCTGGCGTTAGTTGTTTAGAGTTGAGCACAAGAGGATTCAGAATGTATACTAAGATATTTTTTCAGCTTTTCATGTATATAACATTTCTATTCCTGTTTCCGAACCAGATTGTAATTTCAGTTACAGTAATGTAGTTACGGAGCACTGCTAATGAAATAGTGCTATTACTGAGATAAACACCTGACTGATAGTATTTTACATGCACTCCAGTGATAAATTTGCATTGTAGCAATTTTTCACATGGGAAAAGTTTGCCAGAATACATTACAAAGATATTTTGTAGTCATAGAATAGTTTGGGTTGGAAGAGATCTCAAAGATCATCCAGTTCCACCCCCCTGGCCATGGGCAGGGCCACCTCCCACTGGACCAGGTTGCTCAAAGCCCCATCCAGCCTGGCCTTGAACACAGCCAGTGATGGAGCATCCACAACCTCCCTGGGCAACCTGTGCCAGTGCCTCACCACCCTTACAGTAAAGAATTTCTTCCTAATATCTAATCTAAATCTACCCTCTTTCAGTTTAAAACCATTACCTCTCACCCTGTCACTACACTCCCTGATAAAGTCCCTCCATTTTTCCTGTAGGTCACATTTAAGTACTGGAAGGCAGTTTGTCATCAGAGTGAAAAATAGATGCAGTGGATTAATGAGAGCAAGGGAAGTTCCTACATATACCCAGGCAAATACTACGCTTGTTGAAAGTAAACTTTTGTGTGTTGTTTGTTCACCATTAAATATACAGGATAATTCAGATAACATTGGGATAAAAAGCATTAACCCCAGTGTTTTGGATAACCTGAATTTAAGGTACTTATTTTGAGCTATCACATTTCCAAAAGCTAAGCAGGTGGAGCAGGCAAGAGAGGAGAACGCCCCTGTAGCAGCACTAGAAGGGGTGGGTGGGGAACAACGCTGTTGATGCCTGTGCTTCCATACCTGTGCCTGCTTTATAAGTTGGTAAGGACATAGACCGCCCTTAAGTAACCCCAGTGACTTTCGATCTGTTAAAGTCAGATATGCTGTGCTCCCCACACCTCCCACCACATCCCCATCTCCCAGACTACTCCTCCTCCCTCACACTTTCGCCACAAGCCTCCACACCCCGATCTGTTCCTGCAAGCCTCCTCCTGTCCTGCCTTGTCTCACAGACACGTGCTACAATCCCTCACTCCCCACACCATGCTACCAACCTACCTTCTTTCTGATAAGATCAAGCTCCTCCAAGCTTGAGATCTTCATTTATTGCATGCCTTATGCCTTGGGTTCAGCTTCCCCAGGGTGCTCTGGTACATGTCACACCAGTGTAGTCTCCTCCAGCTCTTTCCAGTGAGCTACTGTTTCTCCTTTCTTTCTCCTTTGTCTCCGTGCTCCCATGGCTACCAGCACACACTGACTCTCCTCCTGCTTTTGGTGCCTTGCCTTGCCTGCAAAATCCTACTTGTGGTATGTGAAAAATTCCAGGTACAGGTTGCATTTACCAAAAATCCACTTGGATGGGACTCTTAATTAAAAAAAAAAGTAAGGTGCATTGCAAAGAAAAGCCTACAAATGTATCATAGCCCCACTAGTTTCTCAAAATTAGCATTCTAAGGTTCTCTACAGCTACCTAAAAGGAGGTTGTAGCGAGGCTGGTGCTGGTCTCTTCTCCCAAATTACTAATGATAGAACGA
>JAVSBS010012849.1:79428-122045 GCA_033124195.1 Coracias cyanogaster | reverse complement strand
TCTCTGCACTATTAAGGTTTGTTTACCATTACTTTATTTCTCTTCTTTTTTTCCTACATAATTTTATTTCATGTCTCTAATGTCTCTGCAAATTTTCCTGTATTTTCAATGTCATTTATTTTTCTAACCCGATGTATTCATGTATTTAGCTTCTTTTCAGTATATTCCTTTTAATATATTAAATATTCTTTGGCTTAGTCATGGGAAGCAAAGCAACACAACTGCTTTCTAATAAATAAAATGTGCTCAGAAGGAACTCTGAGGCTTTCCAGATAACTGCATTTCGAGTTTGCCAGGAAGCCAGATGCTGCTATTGGAAAAGTAGCTGCTATGGTTTGTCATCTGAGTCTAGAAATTGATACCCAAGAATGATATGATGAGACAGACTCGATGACAGCACTGCTCTTTCTATAAATAATTTGAAGAAAACATTTTTTCATTTTAAAAAAAAAAATCTCTTTTGCTAGAGACTTGCACAGCAAACCAGAAAATTAAAAAGGGTAGGCATGCTGTGTTTGAATAGGGCCATCAAAAGAAGACTATATTGTGTGAAAGAACACAATTTATAGAAGAATATATAGCAGCTCTCACACATCTTACACTACATAGGCTGTATTTTTCCCATAATACCAATAGTTACGAAACTCATTATCTTTTTGACAATGGAGAAACGGAATATTATTCCTTCACTTGCTTGATCATGTCAAATGTCAAAGCAAATTATAAGTGCTTGTCCTTCAAATACTCATGCCTCCTGGTAACATATTAAATATCAAGAGCGTTCACATTCAGCTACAGAATGAACTAATAATGCACACATCTCACAGATCTAAAGTTCACTATGCCCGTTACCTGCCATGTGATTTCATCTCTTGAGTCCTACCTCTTGTCCATGTCCTAAGAGCTTGGAAATCCATTGCAGTGGCAAGTGCCACATTAACGATTATCTGAAGTATGAGTTAAAACTGTGATCGGAGGTTACTCATGAGTTTAAAGTGTTAAAAAGGGAGCGGGAGAAAGAACAATGGGTTAATAGGATTAGAGCTGTGATTTTGCATCGTGTTTCAAAGGATTTAGAGCAGCAGTATCCTGATGAGACACCGCGGGAAGTTTCCAGCACAAGAGACCTGCTAGAAGTGCTGTGAAAACACTTACGATCTTTTGACGGTGGAGAAGCAGATGTGCTGCTGGAGGGTTCATCCAGACAAGGCACTGTGGGAATGAACTACGTTCTCTCTCTGGGCGGAGTCCAGAGGGAAATAGGAATTCTCTTTGGGAATATGGTGCAATGAGAGGGGGTGGAGAAGGGGAAAAGAAAATGCCTGTGAGGTTTTCCCATTCCACCCGTTATCCATCAGTTCTAAGAAATCATTATACACCTGTAAACAGCCCAGCAACAGGCTTGGTGTACAAACACACACCCAGCTACTCCACACCACTCTACACGAACTTCAGACAAACTGGAAGACGAAACAGGGAGTGGGATGTCACCGTGATAGATTGCGTTTCTGAGGGCTCTCCAAGCCCACGTGTGTGCGTGCACATCCTGCTGATCACTGCCAGAACTCCCGAGCACCAAGTCCTAATCACTCCACAAACAAAGCAACATTAATCTCTTTGATGTCCTTTTTATTAAAAAACAAAACAAAACAACAAGCCTCTTTCAAACCAACGTTCTTTACTAGACCTACGGGAGGAGGTGCTGGAGCAGAGCAGCACAGCACGGCCTGCTGCAGTCACATGAAGTATAAAATGAGGCAATCTGGCGGGGAGGTTATTGCCTCTGAAACACTGCATCACCTGCGCACCCAGAGCATGGAGAAGAATTACCCCTGGCCAGCCAAAGAGAAATTGCTTGCTGCACTCAGATTGCATTTTAACCTGGAAAGAAGGGCTTCAATGGGAACGTGTTAGGAGGCGGATTGAGCGAAACAGGTTTTTAGGATAAGTCTTAAATACTTAAATCAATCACGATAACTTGCTGCACTGAATTTATCTCCTAAGCTGCCTAAAGTAAATTCCTCAGATCTGTCCGAATAATTTTGAGCTGATAATGCAGCATTCGAGTAGGAAGCCTGTTGCCTAGTGAAAGGATTTTCTCATTAGAATTTCAGCTGATTATTCACCAGAGAGATGGTCTTTCGGGAGCGCATCCCGGCAACTCCCTTGAAAAAGTTTTATAAACGCTCAGGCTACTAAGAAAGGAAATTGGAAAGTAAAACTAAAGCTAGCCATTGCTTCTGGGAGGCCAGTGATAGAATAAGCACCCAACAGAATGAGATTTATCTGATCTTCCCTGTGCTCCACTTCTTTTTGTTCTACACAAGAGACCAGGAACTCCTTTTAGGTCAGTCTGCTGTGATAGCTGGAGCTTCAGCCTCTGGTGCTGAGCACAAGTTACCAAAGCCATGCTCTTGATGAGATATTTGTAGCACTTACAGATTCAAAGAGCTGTTTTTCCACAGACTCAGGCTTGGGAGGTGGATATTGAACCAGGTAATCAAAGTTTTCCGTGAGACTCTTAACTCCACTGAACAGAGATTATCTAAACCAAGGGGTTTTAAGCCTGTCTCTGTCAAGAATTTATCATTTCATGGCTCTTCTCCACATTTAATGCAATTAGTTTTTCAGATAAGGAGACCAGCAAGTGACAGGAGACAGCAGGTGAGCCCAAAGGGGAGTTTTGCCAAGGAGAGGAGCAGAACTTGAACCCACTCCCAATTCTCAAGATGATTGAGGTGGAATAAATGCCGGAAGAGTCCAAGCACTTCCTCTTCATTTAGCAACTGTACATGGAGTGGCAGAAACCCTTTCCACAGACTATTCTGTGATAGCAGCAGTGAGGAGAGGAAGAAAAGCAGTACCAATAAAAACAAAATGTCCTGACATAGTGCTTTAAAGGAGCTGTAAATATGGCCAGCAGAATGCCATCAAACCTTGCCATACACATTGCAGTGGAACTGTAATTTGTGCTAGGACTTTTTGAAGCTACACTGATGTCTTGATGAAGTATTTTGTTCAGGCTGAGTAAATGGTAAGTGGCGTATTTATTGATTTTTTATCTCTCTTCACACCTCAAATGCTGCCTGTCTGCTCAAGGCGAGGTCAGAGCACACTTACTTATTCAGCAAACACCTGCTCCATGGCTGAACCATAAACTTTTTGGGACAAAGACAGTATCTTTAATCAGTGCAAGGTCCCAAGTGGTTCCTCTCCTCCACTTCTTTTCCTAAAAAGACCCAGTGGTGACCCCAATGCAACACAGAGCTCTGGAGGAAAAGCTGGTAGGACCAATAATGTTTTACATCCCATTACTGCCATGTCTAAAATGGTTTAAACTTGCTACTGTTCAAACTGAAGCTTCTACACTCAACACAGTGGTTAAGTACCTGTAGCTGGTAATGCCTGTAGGTTAGCTTTAAATGCTTCTCCCATGATGGTCTGGAGTTATGGATGGGGTGTGGAGAATAGCTCTACAATAGACATTAAACAGTAAAAGGGAAATGCAGAAAATTTTGTAAGACAGCTTTTGCTATAGCAGCCAATCTGCTGCAAATATGAACTAAAGCAAAAGCAATGCAAAAGAAAAACCTCAAACTGCTTGTACTTGAAATTGCCAAAAAATAAGTCGAAAACACCTTGAAAGAAGAAGATCACAAACCAACATGACCTTCTCTGCTCACCCACCAAGAAACTCTTCTCAGAAGGATGACTAGAAGAGCATGGAAGAGATAGTCTGATAGGACATCACTGTCCTTCAGTGGTCCTTTTGCTGAGGTGGCAATGTTGGCAGCTCCAGCTATCATGGAAGGGGTGCTGGTGGCACTGAGGGGGGGAGGAATCCAGCCAATTACTCCCCTTTTCCCAGGGGCTGATGACTTGTCACCAGTTTGGGATGAGCAAGAGTAGCTAGGGGTTATCTAAGGAGCATCAGAGACCTATCCTCATGGTGGAGCAGCCAAAAGCACGTTCTTCCAGCCCCTGAGCTCATGCTTTAGTTTCCCCTTCCTGGGTATGTACATGGATGATGCCAGACTGTACTCACCAAAGCTCATGGTAAAGGGTTGGTGTTGAGCTGGCACCACACTGCTCTCGAGGGCTGTTAAAGAGCTTCAGGAAACGGGAGGTTCTGCCCAAGAGAGCACAAGTCTCATTGGCTCAAAAGAAAAACTGCTTTTGAAGGAAGATGAGAAATTGCAGCAGCCAGAGTTATGAAAAGCCTTGACAAAATATTTAATACAGAGAAAATGAGAATGCTTGCCAATTGCCAGAGCCTTCCTAATTCAGTTTATTAGATGGTTACTGCCACTACTATTAAAAAGACACTATTTTGTGAGTGATCAATGCAAAGAAGGGCTGGAACACACCTACGGGCTTTCAATGTGCCTTTAGCTCTGCTAATGGAGAAAAAAAAATTCCTTTCATATGAGACTCAACTGAATAATTATTCAATTCAATTAACAAATAAGTAATGTGCTATTTTCTGATATATCTAGTAAATATATGCCTAGGAAATTCAATAGAAAATCTCCAGATACTGTTTTAGGTTCATCACATGTATGTTGATGCAAACAGGTTGTTGTGGTTTCTTTTAACTCTCTGTAAGGAAACTGTTAAAGAATAAGGGTGAGGTTTCAAATCTGAAAGAAATCAGCTTTTCACTGAGCTTCTCACAGCAATGGTATCATGCAAGCAATTCTACTACAATTTACTTAGTTGAATGAAAAAATAACAGCAGCTATTCTGGTTGTAAATAACCTCTTTTCTCACAGCAGAGACCCATTACAAGGTCAACAACTACCCTCAAACATCATTATTAGGCTCATTAAAATGGTCCTGTTGATTTTTTTTTTCTTGAAAGCAAGCCATGCTTTCAACTGAGATTTTAATATTTTTAATTTTTTTTTTTTGGCAGACAGTGCCTGCTTTTGAAAGTTGTGCATCTTCTTACATGAAACCTGGAAATCCAAAATATGAACGTCTGATCCTTTCCCACCCTAACTCCCCTCAGTTCCATTTCTTTGCATTGATGATTCTAGAAGGTGATTGATTTGCCTTGATGATTTGCAGGTGAATGATTCTAGCAAAAATGTTTTTGCCTTTTTACTGGAATTTTTACATTTTTTTTCCACAGGAAAGCTTTCCAGTAAGGTTTCTATTAATGCAACGGTTTCTAGGTAGCAAGGAAAAAAACCCCACAGCCTCTCCACTGAAAAAGCTGGCAGATGTTGACTTTTTACCTATAACTGTAATGTCTCTATAAAAAGGAGCATTCCAGTCTTACAAGTATTAAAATGGAAAATAAATAGAAGTGGCGAATATGGCACGCCAAAGATTACACGTGAGGGACCAGAAATTCAAATCCCCTCTCGGAGGGGACATTGCGGGGGTAATGAGAAGATGCAGAAGCTTTTCAATCTCCAAAATCAGTCCCTCACGGAACATCATCGAGGCAGACAAACCAAACGGGGCAGCATGGGCGGAAAGGATTATTTAATGAGTATCGGCTGATGCGAGACACCCACAGACACCCCAGACTGCAGCCTTGCAAAGAAAGTACCAGAAGCCATTCCTACTTGCAATAAACTCGGTATATGTCAGGGATTTTCTTCTTGTTTAGGCATCCCATACTGGTTTATTTAGAGCTCTTTGTGCATTTGCAGCCTCCTGGAGGTGGGAGAAGGTGTGTGGGTTTCCTGGATGGTTGCTGCGGTGCTGTGAGACATCAGAGAGCCTTGGGCAATGCCCACTTTGACAGAAGGTCTTAAACATAGCAAATACCTCACGGGTTTTGGTGATGGGTTAGAACAAATGGTCTGACACCATCCTCCCAAGATGATATTTTAAGATGCGTGCCTTATGAAGAGTGGCTGAGGGAACTGGGGCAGTTTAGTCTGGAGAAGAGTAGACTGAGAGGAGACCTCATTGCTCTCTTCAACTACCTAAAAGGAGGTTGTAGCGAGGCTGGTGCTGGTCTCTTTTCCCAAATTACTAATGATAGAACGAGAGGAAATGGCCTCAAGTTGCATCAGGGGAGGTTTAGATTAGATATTAGGAAGAAATTATTTACTGAGAGAGCGGTTGGGCACTGGAACAGACTGCCCAGGGAGGTGGTGGAGTCACCATCCCTGGAGGTGTTTAAAGTAGATGTACCACTTGAGGCTATGGTCTAGTGGCTAGAGAGATGTTAGGCTGAAGGCTGGACTTGATCCTGGTGGTCCTTTCCAACCATAATGATTCTATGATTCTATTAACACATTATATGTTTGCACTTGGTGTTAAATAAAGGCAGATTCTGTTATGCAACATCACGGAGAGCACAGCATACCATGAATGTATCGCATCTGACATGGAATAACCTCAAGCAATAGGTGAAAGTGTAAGCACTTTTTTTGACTCTTACTCACAGTCAGACCCAATTACCCCATGGAAACCAGCCAGTTTTGAAGCCTGCAAAGCAGTCACCTATCTGTGTAGGATACTTTGCCAGAGTTACATTTACCCAAGCCTTGTCAAACTGCCTTCAAACAGATGTTATAAATATCTCGTCTTGAGTCATATAATGTTATTGCTAAAATAAATGGACTGAGGAGGAGACAAATAGAACAGAGCAGAACAGAAAAGGTCAGTGTTACTCTCCCTACAGTGACAACAAAACGCGCGGATGTGGGGACACCAAACCAGAGGTGGAAGGGTTGGGGGGAACTGGAAGGGAAGAAGGATACCACAGTAGTATCTTGCATGGGCACAATTCATAAAACAGCAATGCGTGAAGAGGAGAATGGGCGATTCACCTGAGAGATTAACCCTGCTTGGTACTGCAGCGCTTCTCATTTCAGGGATCTGAAAGGACACGTCTGTGCTGCAACCTCAGTGCTCCCTTGGTACTGCACTTGCATTCTCTGCAAGCAGCAAGTCTGAAAAAAAAGGACTTCACGTCTGATTAGCTGCCATGGACATATAACCACAAAGTTTTATACACCAAGTCTCAGTATCTTTTTGGAAGAGGAATTGTATTTTTAACCCAATTTCATTGGAAAAGAACTGAGGCACAGATAGATTGACTACCTTTTCTGATCTCAAAATACAAATCAGTGGCTAAGCTTTCATCAAAACCCAGATACCTTATCAACTGTATACCCTCACTACTCAGAAATGACCTGTAAAAATCCACATTGCCTCCGAGTTCCCCTGAATTAGCCAAGGACAGTTGCTGCAGCAGCAGCAGCCAGTTAGGTCTCTCCATTCCGCTCTCCTGTCACCTTTCCCACGACCAGCTGGCCTAGCTAGGAAATTTATCCTTTTAAAAATCACATTTCTAGACAAATGACTGTGATTTCTAAAGTGGTATTTCAGTATTGGACTATCTCACTGTATAACTCAAACATAAAGCCGGCTGACACTTGTGCATTTCACACACACAGGAGTACCAGACCTAGTAAGAGCAGAAAAGAGAGATGCAGGAGTAGCTGGTGACATCAGCTTTCAAGTAGATTGGTTGAACTTAAATCATGAGAGAATTTAATTTAGGGGTCAGCAAGCTGGTAAGGCTAACAAGCACAAATTCTATTCTTTCCACACGTGGCTCTCACAAAGACTGAAAGGGGAAGAGGAAGAAATACACAACGCATCGGCAGAGCTTGCTGCGCTGCTGATTAAGAGGATAGCAGAACGCTTACTCTGCAGCGCCGGGCGCTCGGATGCCATCTGTCTCTCCTCCTCAGAAGATCCAAGTTCTGCAGCGCTGGACAAAGAGATGGGAGGGCTCTGGGTAACCCAGCCAGCCCCGGCAATTCACTGCTGCTCCTGATCTAGAAAGAAAGGGTTTAGCTCATCTGTTGTTGCACGCCTGTCCAAGGCACGGAAAGGAGGATTTTGGTTAGGAGGGTTTCCAATGAGCAAATTTAGTGGTAGGAGGAGAACGTTACTTCACTAGATGTGCTGGATATTGCAAAGCAATAACTGTGGCATTACATTGCAAGCTATATGTGACACGCTTAGTATACACGAGCGCATCACCATCTCCCTTCAAAGATCAGTCACCTCCTGGTGAAGGATGCCCCTGGTTTATATTGAATTAAGGACACTTATAAAAGTAAATCTGGCAAGGCTGGAAACTCAGGACTGCTTTTCCCAATTAAGAATGCAAGAAGCAATTAGTTAGGCAAATTGCAGTTGGAATTTGGCCAGTAATTCAAGTTCTGTTTTTATAGGAAGAAGCACAGGATTCTTAAGAGCACAAACCTAATCTAAAAAAAGGAGAGGAGATGCAATAATTGCTCTTTTTTTCTTTGCTTAGTAAGGTTCTTTCATTTTCCTGATTTTTGCTTATAAATTACTTAATTATGTTCTCTATTCATAAACATACTATGATACAGTTGCCTTGAAGACTAATCCTACAATTGTTATTGCAAATTAACAGAAATACGATTTGAAGGGCTGTACATTCAGAATAAAATATGAAAAGAAATCCCTTGATCAGGAACTTAAACATATTTTAGTGAACAGAGTACAGGTCTCATAATAAACATTTATGTTCTAAAATAAATGTGGAAGCTCTAAACATTAATCTGGGGGCTTGCTTCATTTTTATACCTGAATCAGACACTTTTTGCTTCTCTCATGATTACAAAAGCCAGAGAGAACAAAGGTGCCTTTTTTGACACAGACGTAGATTTGTGTTATGTTGGACATTTTTTGTTTGCAAAGCAAATTTTTGTTGCATAGAGCCCAGGCGAATTTCCAAACAAATGAAGAGCAAAGCATAGTTATAACAAGCAATGTTCCCTGAACCCGATAAGGCCACGGTTTGTTAGGAAAAAACCCTAAGACAATAAAGCACGGTTCATGCAGATAAAGGTTTGTTGTCGATATGAAAGGTATGAAAGCTGAACAAAGAAAACTGACAGGATAAGAGGATTTAACTTTTAACTGTACATATAAATATATATATGTGTGTGTGTGTATGTTACTGGGAATGAAAGGAAAATACTCCTTCAGATGGGTTTACAAAGAGAAGAGCTAGAAGCAGCAATTTTCATTTTTCTTTTGTAATCTAGATAGTGTAAAATTATTCTATCTTCACAACCTCAAGGCAAAGAAGACAGTCTGCTTCTCTGGCTATAAAAACCAATCTGTCAGATTTTTTTTAAAGGAAGTCACAACTGATTTCTCCTAAAATAAAAAAGCAGGAGGATTAGAGCTTTGTGGTGACAATGAAATCTGCTCAAAACTTTTACAGTGAAACCCAGAGCTTCAGCGAGGTCCTGCTTGAGGCATTGATCCTGCAATAAATGCAGTTTAGATTCTATCAGTTCAGGGCTTGAACTGTCAAACATTTAGACCTTCTTATTAATCCAGATCTAAATTTTTGCAAAACCTCCTGTATTTGAATAGAGCTGAAGGTTAACAAAATTAAAACAACCAGCAACATACAATCCCCACACCTACAGCATTACACACTCCTTGTCCTCCCCTTAGAAAAGCAGTTGCAAGGCAGGTGGAAAAACAATTTTTCCAAAAACACAGTTTTAAACAAACTGTGTCATGTAATGCATTAAATATACTATTCTGCCATATTACACGCTATAATTTCCAACTGACATTCTTTTTGTATACTGCCTATTTCCCTTAACAGTTGATTTCGAGCTCTGGGGCGTTGCCCAGTTGTTTCTTTTTTGTGGATTTGAATATGATCATCTCCCCAAAGTTTTCAAGAGCCCCAATATTAAGGTATTGGACTACCCTCCAAGAAAATATATGTTCTTCTCTTGGTCTGAAGCCCACTCTAGTATCTATGAAAAGACTCTGACGAACTTTTAAATGTTAAGCTCAGATACCTGGGGTAGAGTCAAAGGAATTGAGGCAAGGATTCAGCTTTTCTGCTTAAACCCTTTTTGCAAAGGCTGGATCATAGTCTTATTTAAGAGCTGAACAAGCTCAACTTGTGTACGTAGGGTACGGGGCAATCTTCCAGTACTGCTCAGGCTTGGTCATTTGCCAAAAGAAAACAGAATCTGTCTCCAAATTAGCAAGTACTTAAGATGAGGAATTGCATGTCTGTGTTTGTTTCTTCACTAGTTAGCATGCTGTGGAAGGTGTGCAAACAATCAGTCCCAAAACTTCCGAATATCACCAGTTCTCTGCCAATTTATTAGAAGTCTAGGATAGTATTTAATGTACCGGTCTCCAGAGACTGCAGTTGTGTAAGGTGCCAGCCTAGCAAAGGGAGCCAGCCCAGCTCTAGTGCAGTGCGTATAAGAAAAGCTTCATAGCTTTCCCTGATGGTTACAAAGAGATTTTAGAGGAACAAAAGGATCAGCAGCCTAAATTGAAGGGCAGTTACAAGGATGATGGAGCCAAACTCTTCTTCATAGTTACAGACAATGTAATAAGAGGCAATCACCACATAGCTTTGGGTTGGGCATTAAGAAAAATACAGAGATATGGTAGAACCTCCATCCTTATAGGCTTTAAGGACTTGAACAGGCAAGGTCATGGCTGGAAATTCTCCTTTGAAGGGACTTCCAGAGATGCCTTCAACTGGCATTTCTGTGACATAATTAAGTCAGATACCCATTTTTTGTAGGCTTACTTACATCCTCCCGTGCTTTTGGAAATCCCTATTTTAACAGGATTTTAACCTTCGAACCGTGTGTACCAGAGTGGAGATGGAAGAAGTGACAACTGGTAGGAACCAATACTTTCCAATTCGGAGGAAAAACATCCTGAACTGAAATGAAACATCCTGACTGAAAAGATGTGACATTCACATAACCCCCAAAGAGGTAAATTCAGCACTTTTAAGTGAATGGTACTTGGTCTTGTGCATGCATACACAAACCTCAAAACTCAGGATAAGTGAAATCTAAGGGACAGAAACCAGTGGCATAGAAGAGGCTGGCATTTCATTCTTAAAATAAATGTATTTTCCTGATAGATGCATTCTGCAGATACTACTCTAGTTACAACACCACATCTATCTTCCTTGAGAAAGTGACAGCAGAGTTTGGTCCTGGAGCAATATATTTGTTCTATTGTATGTAAATGGCATTTGCCTTTTGCTTCTTTTAGTGGAAGTTTCAAAATCAGCTTTGTTAGAACCAATATTATATTTGGGTAGATATACACCTCCATCAAAGAGAAGTTTCCACTCCCTCATCAAGAAGTGTGTGATAATTCTCAAAGCCCAAGCATGCAACCTGTCTTCAGCTTGAAGCCAGGGCTTTGAAAACAAGCATCCATTTTCAGCTACTTCAAGAAGTTTTGATCTGGGGAAAGGAGAAGAACTGGAGGCTGACTTACTTTGTTCACAGTCAGGTGGGAGAAGTCTCACTCTATGTTACTGTAAAAGAAAGGCAGGGAAGGAACAAGTGCTGTAGAAGTGTGTGAAGTTGCCTGGAGGCCAGAGTTGAGTTTACAGTGGGCTGCTCACCTCTGCTCACACCAGGCTCTGTAGCAATGCCAAGAAGCAAGTGTTCATACCAGACCAAGCCAAGTACTACACCTATTTACAAAGAACAGAGCAATTTTCTTTAGAAAATGCCTTATTTAGTCATGGTGGTTTATAGGCTTCCTGTACAACTTAAGACAAAAAAGGAAGAGAATGTGTTAGAGCAGAACTAAGAATTCACCCACCACACTACTTAATGTTCCACTGGAACTTAAAAAGGTACTCAGCCATTTCATAAGATGATGACTGGTGTAGCATTACTCCTGTTTTCTTGCCTGGGAAAAGAGATATTATTTATAAAAAAGTGTAAGATTGAGAAAGCAGCTTGGCAAGATGTCCTGTCACATACTTCACTTCAGATTCCTCATTTATAATTTACAGTTTCATAAGGCCATTCAGTTGTAATTTCCTTTCTTCCCTTTTCTGTCACCAAAATGTGAGAACAAAGACAGTAATAACAAGCAAGAATCTTTTGCCTCTAGAAATATCCTCCCTCTGAAACTAGAAATTGTATTTTGAATTTATCTGCTAAAGTAGAACAAGTTAATTAGGAAGGTAAATCATAGAAGTATTTTATAGCTTCAATTTTTATACATACACATTTCTATATGTATTAGATATTTTATAAAGTATGTGCCCACCTGAAGCACATGGCAGCGGTACCCACCAGACCTGCGTTCTGGGACATCAGTGAGTTGTCCCTGCTCTGCAGCCATGTGGTGGCTCCACAGAAGTGCTTTCTACCCTTGTTCACTGAAAGGGAGACATCATTGCTTTCTGCAGAAGAAGCAGAGGGAGCTCAAGCTTCCTTAGCATGTCCGCCATGTTCATCCAGATAACCTGAGGTGTACCAGCAGAGAGATTAGGCTGCAATTTTGTGGCATCTTTAAGCAGTCTAGGTATAGACAGCAGCTGAAATGTGTGATCTCACCCTTCCTGGGCACCCTGGGAGATGTTGCTGCTCCCAGCTTTGCACTGGTGCTTGCACTAATGAGCAAGGGAAAGCAAGAAGCCATCTGGCTGGAAACTATAGCTTTTTACTGGGTTTTCAGACAGAGCAATCCCCTGGCCTCACTTGCATGAGAGTGCATGAACGTGAGTGGCAACACAAGGAGGCGTGGGGAAGGCATGGCATGGAGCCCAGGGGTGCGTAGCAGCCATCTCTTTCAGCAGCAGCAGCAACTTAACCTCAAAACAATCATGCAACCACTTACTGTTCCATGGTACCTCCTCTTTGGGCTTCGGAGTACCAGCCAAGCAGCATCCTTCTTCACTGGGCACCCTTCTGGGGCAGATTGCAAAGACCAGCAAATTCCTTCACCTTCAGGGTGATTAAGACCTTCAGGGTCTTAATCTAAAAGCTTGTGCCTCAACTGCTCAAATTTATGTGCCTCTATTGTCTTTTATAAGTACAGTACGGGCCAGCTAGAGACAACCCTTTCAGATAGAGCTGCTAGCAAGTAGGTTAGACATCTAGTAGAAGAGAACATCCTTGTTTTATCTTATGAGAAACTTCCCAGATTTCCAGTTGGACTTTGGTTCCCTTATAGCATGCTGGCAATGTTAAAGACCACATGTGGTCTAGACACTGGGTTGAGCTACAAAGGAGTCAGGAACCTGGCTTCCTAAAAAAGTTTCATCTGTCTGAAACGCTGTGGGCCAGCAATACATTGCAGCAGCCAAAGGGACAAAGGAGAGGTGGAAGAGCAATGCTATAAGTCTAATTTTCTTACTGCAGGTGCTGAAACACTGCTTGGTTGTAAAACTTCAGTGTTCATGTCCCTGATAAAATGTGCGAAAGTCTCTATCGAACAGCAAAGGGCTTTGTAGGGATGGAAATCTAAGGCTGCGTTAGGAAAACTGTTTTAATGTACCGATGACAACTCACAGTTTGCATGCAACAGAATTGTAGCATGTGCATTTTGATAGAATATACATGACAGAATTCAGAAAAGAGCATAATATTCTACCTTACTGTCTGTGGGGAAAACACCGCCCATAGATTTGTGTGGCATTTGCACACACAGTTTAGAAGAGAATTTGTACGCATACCTATGTCAATAGAAAGAGAAATGGATTTTGTAAAGCTGGTACTCCAGTTTGTACTGATACAGTTCATGATAAAAGACTGAAGAGTGCTTATAGCAGTCCTGGCTCTGTTAAGCCTGTAACTTTTTGGAATGGAAAAGTAACCTTTTTAGCTCTTTCGAAAGGTCATGTAGCACTGTTGGGGAAAAGAGAGTGGATTCAAGTCCACCTTAAAGTAGCAAGCTTTATCATTTTATCGTCATTACTCCTACTGGAAGGCTGTTGAAGAACTTCATTGCTCTTAATATTAGGATTGTTCTTTTAATTTGCAGTTTAAATCAACACACTTTCTAAAACTAAACCACCAGACCCCAGTCGGTTGTTCAGTTGAATTCTCCTTTGTCACAAATTAAACTAATTTCATTTTGCCATTTCCCTTAGAAGAAAGGGGAGACAGTTATACAGCAACTTTTATCAATCCCTTCTTTATAACCTTTGTAGTCATTTTTTTTGTTAGAAGACATACATTGTACTTGAGTTATGTAATTACAGTAATTATCTCCCATGTGTTTTATATGACGTTTTTTTGTTACCATGCCCCAGAACACCATTTCCCATTTTTGGCATCATATTCTCTATACCAACACCTTGTTTTCTGCTACCCTGTTTCTCTGCCAGATACTCCCCAATTAGTATTTCTACATTTCATTTCCCTTCCCTTACTGTAGCGCTTCATACTCACCTTTCCTGGAGTATCATCAGTCAGCCTGAGTCCTTTATTTCAGAAGAAATACGTGGTAGCTCTTTTAGGAGACACTGCTTACGGGTATGTTGACGATTAGTTACATCTGCTAGGGGATAAAGAGATGGGTAGGGCTGCATATGGTGGCAAAACATTGATCAACAATTACACAATTAAGCCATAGTATGGATTCAGCAGGCCTCAAAGCTACGTTGCGGTTGTAGATCATTACCTAGAAGTGAATGTACAGGTCTCCTGGAGAACATCACAGAAAGCAAGCAAGCTGCACGGTAGATTTATGACAAGAACAAATGCACGCATTTGTGCTGCACCCCGTGAAATGGATGGATTGCAGCAGAACAGCAGGGCTGTAGGAGTCGTTTGCTAGTGAAAAATGTGCAGAGCTAGTTTAAACCTTTCAAAGTACAAAAGGGAACAAGAATTCAAGTGCAGGCATGACAGTTACCATATGCCAGGGATTTCTTTTTTGTATATTCTTCCTAAAAAATACAGGGCTGGGGAGAACATCTCACTTAGGCACGGATTACCCCTATTTGCATTTATGGAAGGGTGTGAAGGACTTCTCCCTGTCCTTCAACTCAGGTCACCCACGCAGCAACCCTGGTGCTCCAGAAGCCATTTGTTTTCTCTGTCTGTCCTACTGCTCACCCAGGGAGGCTGTCAAGCTCAAAGGATCATTATAGTTGCTCTTCTGTGTTCACCACCCTGCAGAACGAGGCAAGGGGAATCCACTGTAGACGGCCCAGTTCACACGTTACCAAGCGCGCTTCATGAGAAACTTCGAAGTCCATTTCTGCCTGATATCAGAGCTCCTTCTTATCAGGAGGTGGCACTGCATAAAAGATCATCCTAATTGCAATAATCCAGCCTTCGTCAGCAATTCTTTTGGAGGTGACAGCATGGAGGAATGGCAGGGCATTTTCCCAAGGAAACCTGAGGTACTCCTTTCTGTAGTCAAACTAGTTTCGCATCTCCATAGCTTGATGTGTATCATTGTCCTACCTGATAACCTTTGCCCTCTGTAAGGTGTATCTGAATTCTTAGTTTACTTGCAGAAATGGTCAATGGGAAAGTTCCATTACTTCTCTGCAAAACCTACATCTACACAACAGTCACCATGGTCTGAAAACTTCATTTAGAAGGAATAGAAATATCTAGGACAGCTAAATAAGGACTGTTAAAGTAATGGCCCTTGTGTGTTGCTGCTATGGGTTTGAGAAATGAAGGGTAAGTTCACTGGTAGGGTAATGGGAAATGGAAATGGAAAACCATAATTAAAAAATTGAGTCTCAACTCTAGCCACCCTCTATCAAAAATTACTCACCATAAATGACAAAACAAGTGGAATTGTCTCTGCTTATGCATCATTATTATGTTGCATAGTTCACACATCTGACACACTGGAGCATATGCTGGGTTTTCAGATCCTTTAGTGGCACTGATAACTATGTATATGTATATATGCACACACACATAGATGTACATATGTGTGTATACATATACAGATATATAAAAACACAGACACAACATTGCACTTGTAATTTTTTTGCACTTGTAAAGTGTGGGTGAAATCAGCGGTTTAAAATGTCATACCAACCATATACATTTTCACTTAAAAATTCCTGGGAAGTTGCATTACTCAAAACTGTTTCCATTACCATTTTTCTGTGAAGTTCTCTTTGCTTTCCTCTGATTCTTGAAGTTAGTATTCAGGTTGAAACACAAAGCATTGCGAATGAAATACAAAGCGTGGATCTCACTGAAGCTTGCATGAACTCTGGGCCAGCGAAATCACAGCCCTTGAATATTCATATCCTCGGGGGCTGCGTGTGCCTCGGTGTTGAACAGCATCCACAAGTACTTGGTTTTCCTCCTTACAGCCCATGACAGGTTGAAGACACTTGGTCATTGAAACTTCCCGTCCAACTCCCCGCTCCTTGTCAGAGGAACACTGATTAACAGCTTAGAGGAAAGATTTATCCTCAAAACTTGGTTTTTCATGATACCAACTCTCAACTCGTTCCTCAAAGCTTGGCGAGAAATGTATTCCAGGCCAGAGACTCTCAGATAAATTTAGGATTTGTGTACAATGATAAAAAATTCATATTCTCATCGTGATTTCTGGTGCTAAGAACAAGTGCTGGTGAAGTTAAGAAGAATTTGGCTTGTTGATTGTCTGTATGAAATGAATTTAAAGATAGTAGTTCCAAATATAGCAGCTTATGAAACCGAGCATCACCAGACTGTCACTGTCTCTGAAGAAAGCAGTAAACAAAATAGGTGCTGACATCCCTTAGACTGCCATGGTGCCAGTCTAATGGTGTAGCTTAATGGTTTTAATGGTGTAGTTTAGCGGTAACAGACCACCGTGGTGGCAGCTTAAGGTGGCTTTGAGGCTGCTTTGATAAATGCATGCCCTCAACGCATACTGCATCCGGGTGTAAGAGCAAGTGGGGTTATGGTGGATACCTTGTTTCTATCAAAGCCACCCAGGATCGCTCTTAAATGAGATAATCTTTAAAGGGGAAAATGCACATTGATTGTAGCTGAATGAAAATAGCCATTAAAATACTGGAAACAAAGATACAGAGGACCAAAAAAAGCCAATAAAATAATTTAGTAAAATATGGAGTTACTAAAATACCTCCTGGTATGTCATTATGGATCTCTGAGACTTAAGAAGCTGAAAGAATAAGCCCAAATCTTCTACCCTGAATGTTACCTTTAAGTATTAACTTTCTTCAGCTCACCTGAATGGTCTGACCCTGTCCTCTCCAAAGGACTCTGTGCACTCTCCATCCATTTGTTCAGCACTGAAGTTTACTTTCCCAGGTTTTGCCGTATTCCTTCACCATCACGCTTCTTGACTAACAACTGTTTGCTCATGCTAAAAGTGCCAGATCATATGAAGTTTTTTTTCCTCCGTGCCTCCAGTCAATAGATGCTGAGCTCAAACTACATCTGCTGAACCACTCTTTGGATTGCCTTGTCAAGCGTTATTTAGGTGAGGCTGGATAAAGTGGTTTTGGGTACGACTCACTTTCAACATGTATCAGATTCCACAACAAAAAACTCCTTTTGTAGAGGGCCAATATGCAGATTATATTCAATTAATTGCAACAGCTATGAAGTCAGATGACATTTTTTTACTTTGCTCCTAGATCTGTTTTATGCCTTCCAGCAAACCCGGTGCTCTTCCGTACCCTTTCAATACAACAAGAGGGACAGAGCCAGCATTGCTATTATAGCTTACAACTGGCCATGATGCTTTTGTCTGAGGGACTTACTATAGCTGTAGTAAACACAGACTCATGCAGCCTCTGATCCAGCTTTCAAAGACCTAAACTCACACTGTTGAGATCAAGTACTCCATCCACAACTTAAATCACTGCATCTAGGATCATGATGGTTCTCTGCCCCACTGCTATAGATAAGGACCGTTCCCTCCAAATCAGAAAATCACAAGCAAAACACTCAGTTCAACTGACATTAGTTACTTGTAAGCAAAACAACTTATTATATTGATAAGACAGTCTTTCAGAAAGTGGTCTTACTTCTTTCTGACCAGCGCCTGGCTATCTTAACCCAGAACAGATGACACGAATGTCTCCTTGTATTGTCTGCTGCCTGGTACATACCTTTCACCAGACTTTAAAGTTCAGGGGCATCTTCTATCTTATCTAGAAGAGTGTCAATATGAAAACGGTCAAGGCAGACATCTGGATCTGGGCCACTGACCTTTGAAAGAATTACGCTTTGAACTTTGCCGTCAGGCACACCACCAGCTCGGAGGAGAAGTGATGCAATGACTGCCTGATGCACCAAGCGTTCTTTATTTGCACCACCATGAAGAAAACATTAGCTTGTATAGATACAAACTGACGTGTGAGCATGAAAGGAAATTATTTACCTTAAAGCTGCTGTGCTGTTTCTAGATGTCATCAATGTGGAGTTCATGGCTCACCCTCTGTGTTCACTTTCATGCTCCTTCCATCAGCTTCAGGTCTGAATTATGAAGGAACAAGGAGTAGATAAATCCCATTGCTTTTGCCTTTGCTTGACAGCATGAGGAGGCACAGAGCCAGCACTTACCATGTTGAAGGCTCCTCGGCTCCTCTGTCACGCACAGGAGATACACACACATCTACGGTAGCATCACCTGGACCCTGATGCCTGCTAGATCAATGCTGTTTTTTTCCAGGAGAAGCGTAAAATTCCACAGCTGATTATGGGAGTCACTCTGAAAGATCAAAATAAATTGGGAAAGGAAGAACACGCTGTCAAAAGGGTAACAAATGGGGACACGTGGTTTTTGCAGTTTGATGGATGACTTGTTTTATTTGGCCCTGCATACTGCTTATGTTCTCCCTACCTAAAATTTGTACTGAAAGTTTAAGAGTCATTAACTTTTGTCAACACTAACAATAAAGTTTATAAAATCCTAATCTTTCAGTCAATCTTCCTCACTCCACATTATTTCTGCTTCCTGGAAGGTAAAGAGGGAGTTTATGAGTCCACCCCACACAATTTTCTTACTCTTTGGGGCTTGTGAACTTTACCTCTGCCTTTTTCTGTGAGCTGACACGAGTGAAGTCATATGATCCTCGTTTCTGTTTTCTTTTTCCAGCTGTTCCAGACCTGGTGAGAGTGTCTCACACAAAGGACCATGAAGATGTACTTGTTGCTTGCTAAGAGGAAATCTGCAAATCGCCTTTCCACTTTTTTTTTTCAATTTGCTGTTTTTAAAAAGAATTTATTAATTCTCCAGCCTCAGTGGCACGTTGGGAAACTAATGGTCCAGTTTCTTTGTATGGGTAGATCTCCAAACTATGCCAAGTCTTACCAAAGTTGTTAGACATCAATACAACCCTGGTCATCCTCTGTACCATGGAAGCATGCAGAGAACAGGAGCAGGGAATTTGGAGAGTGTCATGGAAGAAACTGGGACTCAATTGATATGTAAATATTCAAGACTAACCCTACAGTAAATGAAACAGGAAGTATCATACTCTTTTTAGCTGACTCTGGATGTGCTGGACTCAAGCATTTATTTTTTCTTGATATCAGGCGCTATTGTCAGTTACAGATGCATTTAGACAGTAAACAATAAATATCTTTTTCTCTGTTAATGAGATTGCCAGCATGAGATAAGGGCTCATTTTTTAAAACTGAGATTTCTCTATTTGTCTCTAAAATGTGTTTTTCATGTCTGGAGGACAGAACCATAATTCTATAATCCTTTTATGTTTTGTCATTTTAGGAGCTGCTGGCATATCTTATATTTATAGACGTCCCATGGTGAATAAACTACACATAACATTAGAAAAAAAAAACCAACAGTGTCCTGGCCAGTGTCAGAGCCAAAGTGAAAAAAAGACAAACTAGAGGAAAAGCATCTGAGGATGGAAATGCTTCTGCCATGGTCTGAATGGTGAGATTGGAGAAAGTGTCTTTTTTTTTTTTTTCTATGATAACTTAAGAGCTTATTTTCTTTAGCAGTACAGGTAAAGCTGGCACTCCACAGAAGTCATGGGCTGTATTTTTCAGGAAGAAGGTTGTGTGCTAGGGATTTCAGTTTGAATTACATTCCCTTGTGCTTCATCTTCACTCTACTGAACGTCAGGGTCTGGTCCTTGGTGGACAAGTGACTTGCTAGACCATGGTTGCCTCTTTCTGCTCCCACCTTTCTCCCCAGCCCTAGGATTTATGAAAGGTAGCAAACTGCCTTTCAAAATTTGCTCTGCTTTGTAATGACATACAGATGACTTGCTGGAAGTCTTTCATCATAGGGATCACAAGAAACAAGATCATGAAAAATATTCTTGTTATATTTGTTCATAAACACGTTTTAAATGAGAACAATGTTCTTCAGTTGAGAACTTTTAAGTTGCCAAGTAAATACTTTGGTGTTGAATTAAGGCTGTCCAACCTCCTCCTTCTCCGCCTCTTCCATTCATACCAGGCCTGTGGGAAATCATTTCCTTGCGTTCAAAATGGTGCAATCTTAGGCCATGATGACAAATTACTTTTCTTATAGGAACATACCTCATTTGGTACATGGCCAGATAGAGCTGAATGGGTGAGCAGCTATTCAATAGGCTGCTTTCTTCTTGCTTAGCGTAAGGCCCCAAGGTCTATTAACATCACCAGCCAAAGCCCTAGGAAAAGGACCATTATACATTTTCCCAGGGGTTATCGCTGGCAGCCGTCCCTACGGTATCTCAGTGAATCATCAGCATGTTCTGGCCCAATTTATGAGTTTTAGGCCTGACGTTTTGTGACTACTTAACTTCACGTGGTCCCATGGAGTTCAAATGCAGCTGTGAATGCTGCAGCACTTCCACACGTCCATCTCCTTAAACCAAAGTGCTTAGAAAATTAAGAATACAAATTTGCAACAACCTATGAAAAATTTGGCTTAAATGACTTAGCACACATCACAGGAATCTGCTGTGAGAGTAAGATTAAGTTACTTGGTATCATATTTCTCTTTTACACATAATGAAAAAGTAATAAACATGAGGTTAGTCAAACCCTCTCCCTCTCCATCTCCCCACCTGCCTCTGCCTTGACAACGTGTGAACCTGCTGGGCAATTTCAGCCCAGCTTCACAGGAGGTCAGTGATGTCAAAGCTAATTAACACTCTTAAGATTATGCACACTTGGGTAGAGGTGGGGACCCAGAACGGGCTTAGATGCAACACGCAGCCATTTGTTTGGGGAAACAGAAGTTGCAGAAGAAGAAGGAAAGAGATTTAGGGCATGGAAGTCTGGAAACCACAGGAAAACAGTTTTTGTTAGTTCTGTGGTTCATGAAAAGATGTATTTTTCTGTGAATTTGCATACCTCCCAAGTTTTTTTAGGTAGGGCTCCTCTTTTTTATTAATCTCCTTCACTATACATCCCTAATTAACTCCCAGAAAAAGCTTAGGGCGGAGGGGGAAGAATAATTTATTACATCTTTGAAGACTGCACAAGAACATAGATACATCAGCAGAAAAGGTGTGGACAGCAAATTAAACCTGCACAAGGCTGCCTTAATTCTGCCATTTCCTACCTCATACACGTTTGATGCTTAAGCCCTAGAAACCGTGCTTTTAACAAGGTGTTTTGCAAATCTAACCTTTACACATACACAGATGGGAGCTGCAGAGCTAAGAGTGCGTGCAAAGCATTTCTGACTGCAATATCGTTCCTACAATCAAGAGTTTGAAATAGAGAGTTCTTGACATTGTCTGATTAGTGAATTGCTAAATCTGGCATATTTTAAATTCACAGCTCAACTATATTATTTGAAAGCAGAAAACAATTACTGAATTTGCTTTTAGAAATGCTTAAGCAGTAGCAGGATGTGCAAAGGACAACAGCTTTTTCATATTGATGCAGCTGGATCTTGAGTTTAAAAACATTTTATGGATTTCAAATAACACATTTAATACCTTGCATCTCGAAAGAAATGAACAGGATTTCACGAATTTCAACAGACTGACTTACAGATAGCAAAAGGGTAACAAAGTTCTATTTGTGCAATTTTTTCGCTAGTTTACCTCATTCTTACAGGAAAAACATGAGACTTTCAAATTCACTGTTTCCTCCTTCAGGAGCTAGGTGATAATTGACCGAAGAAAGGAAAAATCCCAGAAGATATCTATAGTTAATGGGTGTTGTAATGTATGAGACCAGTGAGAAAGATGTGGCTGTAAGCAGGATGTAAGCCTCTAAGCTGCGTGTGCAAAATACACTTGCACAAAGGCAGGTGTTAATTACACGTTTGTGCTCATCTTTCTCTCCATGTACACATATGAAAGAAGATTTCTAAGGTCCTAGATCAACGTTCAAGGCAAATAGAGTCAGTCCCAGACTCTTGCGGACTGTGATGCTCTGGGGTGCCAGGGTCCAGGTCATGGTGACCGAGTTGACATATGCTAATGTGGGTCTGGAAGGCTAAGGTAGAAATTTGCATCTGTGCGTGACTAGGGCAGGAATTTAAAAAATGCTGAGAGGATGATATAGAGAAAAGAAATAGACTGGAGGTGCAGGAAGCATGCAAATGGATCAGATGGAGCTTTTGCACAGTAAAACACCTAGGATATATTGGAGATGCCTTACTGACTACTTGTAACAAACCCTTTCGAACCTTAACTTGTGGCTGATGCTTTTGAGTCAATCTGATGGCAGATGTTGAAAACAACATCATTCAGTGGCAACAAAATCACATATGCCTGAGAGGTTTCCTCTCTCCCGTGATGCCTGTGCTCTGGGATTTAGCTAGGAAAGGCTGGTTTGAAAAGCGTCGTAAGCATCACAGGAATTTGTGCCCTAAATCTCCCAGCAACTCTGGCCTTGCCCCCACAACCAGGAACCCTACTGAGAAGTGCTCTCCTTTTCTTGAGAAAAAAGGTTTTGCTGCTCTGTTTTTTCCCCACTAGCAGCAACCGACATAAAATGGGAAGGAATAATAAGGGAATTGCAGACAATATTTCCTGATTTGCTTAAAGAGAGAAAAATGCACCGGGAATAACAGACAAAGGAACGGAGTTGTGAATGGAAGTGACATATCAAGGCATTCACTTAAACATTTGACGGTTTTAACCCTCTGTGAAATTCCAGATGGGGATTTGAAAGCAAACGAGTCCGCTGCCTGCGGCCGGGTCACTACTTCATCATTTCTAACAAGGTGGCATCACTCAACCAGACAGAAATGGACTGCTCCTCCACAGAGCCTAACAGCCAAGCAAAATCTGTAGGAGCACCTTATAGTTCATAAATACAGCCCGGCTACAAACCCATGATTTAAAGACCTTTAAAATCACGGATTATTCAGGCATCTCCTGTGATAAACTGTCACACGATTTAATTATCTTCCCCAGTATCAATTTAGTGCAATCCCTCGAGACATGCCATTGAACTCTGTCTTCACACTGAGCAAATGGTTCAATTACATCCTCCTCAGCCTTCTGGACACAGAGGCGAGCATGTTCATTGGTCTCGTGCCCCACTCAAGTACCAGACACCAGTAGTCATCTTTGGCAACTCGTCCTTGCTGCTGATTTTGGTGTTTGTGCCAGCTACGAGCCCTGCGCCCCGTCGAAGAGCAGAACCAAGGTCTGGGGACTCCCAGCAGGACACTTGCTCTGCTTGTTCTTTGCCTTCTTCCCTTCTACGCCTTCCCATCCCTGCCTGGAAAGCAGCTTCCAAAGGGAGAATGCTTCCACCTCATTGCCTTGGATAACCCGCTGGTAGTTATGGAAGGAGGCCAGGAAAGCATTCAAAGATACCTCCACTTAAGCACGGCTTCAGTCCCACACATTTCACAGGAACCTGGCTCCTCTTGTTTGATACCGCAGTAAAGTTACATAGTTAGTATGCAACAGCCTCTGTAAAGTTTGTGAAGACAGAAGCTCACAAAATCTCATGTGAGACCATAAGAATAGCATATGGTTTCACTGCAGAATAAAACAAAGCTGAACAAAACCCTCCACACACACCCGCTACCCTTTAGTTCACAACAGATCGAGGGGAAACCATAAGGAGAACATAACCCAGGCATTCTACTGTTAAGTATGAATCCAGAACAGCAGAAGAGAAACCACAAACTTTTTCTGCTGTGGAGTTGTTTATGAAGAAACCCTATATCTGAGCAGACCGAACTCCACAACAGCTTGGCTCCAGACCTGGTGTTGTGGCTCAGAGTTCTCTCTACTTATTGCAGGGTACATTGTTTTGAAAGAAGCATCCTGGTTTCCTGAGGTCCTTGCTGCACTTGAGGTTGTCCTTTAATCCTTCAGCGCAGGTTAATTCTGCCTGGCTGAAGGGTAGGGCACCAGCAGCACATGAGGTTTGGGCTGAGCAGTCAGGCCCTGCGTACACACCTGATTTTGCTACAAGTTGCATAGACTTCTGCTGGGTTTAAGAAAACCTGATCCTCCTCATAAGGGGAGCAAAGCCAATGCTGACAGGCTGGAAATGTGATTAAAAGCAACAAAGTCAGCAGAGGCCAGACAAAAAAAAAAAAAAACAAACTTTGCAACTTTCCAAAACTCAAACAGCAGCACTGAGGAAACAGCCAAACACCACTCGAGGCAGGGATGCTGAGCCAGTTTCCAAACTGCTCTGGGACTCGAGGAAGCAGATGGATACAGGGAGGTGGGTGTGTTAGGTCTGCAAAGTGGGCACCATCGGTTCCCTTGCTTGGCTGAATTCTTACAAAGGAAAAATCTTCTCCCAGTACAGTTTAAGAGAGTTGATGGCTTTGTGGATAATCCACTGAATTATTATTACTAGTATTATTATCTTTAAAGACCCTCTCATCCAAGCTCTGTCTCATATCTTACATGGCTTTCAGAAAATAAACATTCCATCAATAAAAATCATGGCTTGCTCAAGTGTATAAGGAGCACAGCAAGAAGACAAAAACATTTACATGAGGGAAGCAGTCAATTACTCCATTGATGTGTGCTGCTTTATAGGCTCTTCACTGCCAATCACTGTCACAGCTTTTCATCTCTTTTTTTCCAAACAAGTGCACATTATTTCACGCAGTTCAGCTGATTTTAGCCTGGCAGTGCTCTGCACATAACTGTTTGACAAGGGACAGCTTTAACTTCTTTCCCTTTGCATGTCACCTCTGGATATTGCTGGAGAAACAACAAGGCACCATCAGCGGTCATTGGCCCAGACAGGCACCAGAAGGCAATCTGGCCATCTCCATTTCATGTCAACGCAAAACACAGCTGGAGAATAAGTGTATTTGTAGCCTGGGAGTCATCTCAAAGCGGAGCAAGGTTCACAATATCGTCCTCTGGAGCCTTTGGGCAGGAGGCAAACTCTGATTACTTGGTGCAAAGTTGAGTTATTTTGAAACATGAGGACTGACAAGGGATTTGGTGGTGTGCCTTCTTTGTGTGGGTTGTGGTGTTCTGATTTTTTAAAAAGCAGCTAAGTGAGGAGCAATCTGAAGTGGAAGCAGCAGCAGTCTCGTCACACAGGCACCAATTTTATCTGCAGTGCCCTTTGAGCATTTTGTTGCAATTTTTCCTAGCTAGTGCTTTCAGCAAAGGTTCCTGTTCAGCAAATAGAGAAAACCACACAAACTGTAGAAGACCCTTTCCACTTACAGACAGGGCTCCTGAAGCTGAAACAGCCCCTGTTGCACCAGAGACCTGTTTGTGCAGACTGCCATGGTCTCTGGCAAAGGCTGTACTGAAAACAGGAGGTTGCTGCGTCCCTCCAGAGAGAGAAATAAAAATAATAGCAGCATTCAACCAGGACCTCCTCAAGAGAGTCTCGCTTGAGTGAAATGGTGCTGGAAACTCGTAAAAGCTTTGCAGTGTCCTGCCCAGCTGGGAAATGCGCTCGCTGCACAAGAGACAACTTAGTTCATTCATGCTGTACAGCAACAGTCACATTTTTCCAGCTCAGTGACTCTGATATGCAGACATGGGTAAAGACAGAGTGGAGAAGAAAGACGTTTCAGCTTTTTTCCTCCAGGCTTTTAGCTCTAAGACAGTATCATCCAGTGATTAGGTTACTGCTATCCAGACCCCGCTGTTATTTTTGGATCTGCCCTTTTCCAGGTTTCTGGCATCAGACAGTTGCTAAAATTTCATGTGCCTCAATTCCCTCATCTATAAAATAGTTTTTCACCCCTATTTTAAGTACAAGAACAAAACATTTTTTAAATGCTGGGGTGTTTTCCTATCAATGACTCTGTGGAAAGACAAACTATTTTCATCTTACAAGTCACTATTATCTTTGAAGTGGACCCGTTATCTCCTCCAATACACTGTAGAATTTTGTTGTGACTGGGTACATAGTTTTGACTGTGCCCACCAGCAAAGCTGTTATCGACAGCTATATTTAACCCCTTGGATCCAACTAAACCATCCAAAACTATTCTTATACTATTTATCTGCACATGGAGACACCAAACAATTTAATAGATTTATTTTTTCTTTCAAAATAACTCCACATTTCAGAAGCAAGCCCTTAAGGGTCACATCTTTGACTGAAATCAATCAACAACATGGAATCAGGCTCTAATAAACAGCTTTAGAGGCACTTTGTAGATTGATTTGCTCAGCCAAACTTAAAGAAATGTCCTGTCCCATTTCAATTCACACAGCTCCAGAGGGATATCACAAGCAAATACTGTCCTCCTTGAAAGCAAAATAGAAATGATAATTTTATTACTTTCTAGTTAGAAACCAGTTTGTCTCCAACTCAAATTTCCCACTTAACTCTACAAGAGAATCAATTAGAGCACAGACCCACCTCTGCAGTGGTGGATTACTAGTATCCCTGGAAATGGAATAAGGAACTTCGACAGTACCTGAAGGAACTGTTCCTAGAATCCAAATGCAGCCCTAACCTGGAGGGATGAGCTCATAAGGTATAGATCTGCTTAACTCCATCAGCTGATTAACACATTAAATTTCTCATGGTATTTTATGATTTATGGCTGATATGAGTAAAAAAATTGCACCAAGCATGGTAGAAATTAATCAAAATTTTTGTAGAACACAGGAATGCAGGAATGACAGTGCTACTGCTAAAAGGAAAATAACACCACTTCCATGTGCCGTGCAACGGCAAAAGAACAAACAAATGCCCCTTCACTACATAAGTTAAACACCTTTTTCCTCAAGAGTTTTTCCTTAAATTGTTGATGGTAAAAAGTTCAAAGTCGTATGAGAATTGTCTTTACTTCTTACGATGAGCAAAACTTTGTCCTTCTGCCCAGAGTGAGATGAAACCAGTCATATTGGGGATTTCTGCATACATTTCAGGCAATTTTACTCCAAAAGCAGAGAAAAAGGATGAAAATTGCAAGCATCATTAGAGAAACCAAAGGTTTCCAACATTTACAGCCTATTTAAGACGTGCCTGCTGAGCTTTAGGACCATAGCACCAAGTTAAAGGACACTCAGGATTCCTATTTGACGTGTGGTTTAAGGTGAGGAAGGATTTTATAATGAAGTGTAGCAGATATATAAGAATCAATAGAATTCCAGGATTTAATAATACTATAGGAATTGTTATAGAATCATTTACACGTGTAATTGGCAGAGGCATTATCTGACCTGGTCAGCAAGGGGAAGTTACGTATTCAATGAATACATAACATAATACAAAGATACAACAATAATATCAATACAAGCACAGAGAAGGCATGTCTTTAAGAAATGCTAAAGTAACACACTGGTCAAAAAAAAGCTTAAAGAGTGTTTTGGAAACTGAGATTCAGATGCACTTGCTCAGATGCATCATTTACCTTTGAACCGTGTTACAACATTGTTTAGTATTACTGCTTCACGATATTACTTAATTCTGGCAAAATTCTGCAGAAAATAATAAGCTTCACTGATGAATATTTGCATTTGAAAAAATTCAGTAGATAACCTTTTCTAATCCAGTCTACCTCTTTACACCCTTGATCTCTTTGCTGTTTTATCAGAAGCAAAAAGAAACTGCAGAGCTTAACTTGCAGAGCAGAGCCCTTGAGAGGCTGCAGGCATTAGCCTCGTAGGAAAACGCCTGCGCTGGCCTTATCTCAGGGGTCAGGTCCCACAGCGACTGGGTGGCAGCAGCTCCAGCACTCATTAAATGCGTTAGTTTGCAGTTCCTAGGACTGCTCCACAAAACAAACGAGCAAACCCCGTTTGTAAGAAGCTAGCCAACACCACAAGCTGAGACATTGAAGGCTTCCTGTGCTCAGGAGCACAGGGGTCAGGGGAGCAGAGTTGAGCTGCCTGCATCGGAGAGTCTCCTTAATGGTTTCAGGAATGGTTTGAGTCTCTTTCTTAATGAAGCTTTAATTTCAAGTCTTTATAAAAACCAAAGCAGTGCCCCCCAACAATACTGGGAAAGATATTCCCAAAAAAGGATGCTGGAGGTATTGCAGCAGCACAGCAAGATGTCAGCAGCTCAGCTCAGCTCTGCCTCACCCTGTGGCATCCAGAACGTGTCTGGTTTTATCTGTTATTTTTCCGCAGCGTGTCTCTTGGCTTCCCCAGCCACTGCAGCCCTGTATTTACACAGCTGCCTCTGAAGCTGTAAGTCAGCAGCAGCGATTGTTGCACAAACAAATGGAACATGTGGATCTTTCCAAGTATCACTTACCCCAGTTTTCTTCCTCCTCCTTAAGCAGTTTATGTTTTGGCACTGACAGACTTCCTGAAAATTAAAGAGAAAATGCTTTCTGCTGCATTCCATGTATAATGCATCTCTGGTTTGGCAGAAAAAAAGTTTTGAAAAGCTTGAGGATGGGGAAAACATAAATAAGAGAAGTTCCAGCATAAGACAGTGAAATTCACTTGTCACATCAAGACCAGGGCTGAGGTTGGTGTGTGTCACACACCTCCTGAGCCACAGAGTCCCCTCCGCTCCCAGCCCTGTGCGTGACCCTCCAGCTTTGGCAGGAGAAATGCAACCTGCAGGTCAGTCTAACATGTTGGGGCCAGGCACAGCAGTTGCAGTTGCTTTCGTCCCTCCTTCAATTATACCCCACCATGGTCAGGTTCTCAGAATGGCAAAACAGCTTTTCACACGTTAGGGATACATTTTAAAACATTAATGTTTTTCAGCAGTATTTTGATGGCCAATTCAACTCCAGCATAAGGGGCACGACGGACTAAACTGGGGAACACCGCACTCAGTGTGGGAGACAGATCAGGTTGAAGAGATGGATGTGTTCTGAACTTAATTTACCAAAGGTATCTGAAGCTACAGATGTTGCTATAAATAGATTAACATCCTGTCCTGCATTACTAGAAACTTCAGAAGAATGTTTCCCAGTACTTCATTCCTCTATTGCTCTTAGTGGAAGTACAGATTGGGGTAGACAGGGTTGCACCAAGTTCAGTAACAGAAGAGCTGTGGTAAATACAAAAAAACCACAGGTATTCCTTTAGCAACATCAAGCCGTAGACTCCACAGTGTAATTTAGGCTTGGAGGGACCAGCTGAGGTCAGGATGTGCAGGACCAGGTGCTCTAACGCTTCCCACGGAGACATGTAACTCTCTGGGCACCCATGCCAGCGTGGGATCACCCTCGGGGTGAAAGACTTCTTCGTATCTGACTGCAATTTCCCTGGTTGTAACTTGTGTCCTGCCTCTCCTATCATTGTGCACCTTCAGGAGAAGTTGGACTTAGTCTTCTCTATGCCCTCAGTTAGTTATAGGTATACAACAAGATCTCCCCATTCCTTAAGCTAAACAAACCTCGTTTTCTGGGTAAATTCATTCCGCAGTTTCTAGCACTGAAGGCATTCATTCTGTCACTGCTCTGCTCCCCAGAACACAAAAGGTGTCAAGACAGACTTTCTGCGTAGGTTGAGCATGAAGAAACAGCACATCAGGAGAGATGAGGGTCATAAGGAGCCAAAAGCACCAGAGCATCACTCCTTTTGGCAAATGACCATGGGCTTTGCCACTTACAGCTGTACCAACCCAGGATAAAGATAAATCTGGGCCCATTCAAACAAAACTACTGCAGCAGGAAGCAGCCTGCCTGCCATCCCACCACCTTTCATTGCAGCCTTCTTGAGCCACAAATCTGCTGTTTTGGTCAGCATTAGTGTGATGGTGGAAAAGAATTGAAGGAGCAAGTAGCAGTACCCGCTGCAGGAAGCGATGTCAGCTCTCCAGCACTTTGTCCTGCATGGCGGGTGATTGAGACACTGTTGTCACACCACGCTCACAAAGTACTGCAGCGTTGGCAGGCGGGTAAACCTAGAAGTCTTGCTCAAATCCAGCATGCTGTAGTTGCTGGGTTCTACTGGCAGGCCCAGGTGCATCCTACAGACCCTGGCCTCCTGCATGCTGTGCCCATGTCTGACACCTTGTTCCAGGGAAGCACTGGGGTGCTGTTTCAGAGGCATGGGTTGGGATGCCACCAACTTCAGCACTTGCCACACATCTCTCCTTTGTGCTACAAACCCTGAAACTATAAGATCCCTCCCATGCAGGACAGTGCTGGTTATGAGGAGATGCCTCAAACCTCAGGCCTTCATGTTCTGGGGCTTCAGGTGCAGCAGAAGCTACTGTGCAAGAGAGCCCTGGAGCTGGGGGCTCTGGCAGCACCAGCATCTCCTGCAGGTTGACACAAGTCTGAGTGAGGACTGGTGACATTCACAGGTTAGCAAACCTATCTGCAAACTGAATTTTCACTCTGTTTTCTACCATCTTCCCCATGAGTCCTAAAATAGTATTTTCCTTTCACTTCCATCACAGGTTGATCAACAGCCTGCATGCAGGTGGCTTGTGAGAGCATCCCAGGTCTGGCTGATGGACTGATGCAGGAGCTGTGAGCAGCACCCAGGCTTCCCAGGAGACTCCTTTGTGCATAGCCACCCTAAAGGCACGGCACAGAGGCTGTGGGGCAAAAATACCCACCAAAACCCCTTAAAAAGAAACCCTTCCCCATAGATTATGGTCCAGGAGAGAACCAGCTTGTTCCTCAGACCCTACTCTGAATTTGCAGAGCTGCTGTCAAGAAATGTGTCACACTGGAAAGTATCTACAGCTCAGGCATCAAGATGAGCATGGACTGGACTATCACATGTAACAAATAATGGAGCTGCATTTCATTTTTCCTGCTAGCAATCATCCTGAGAATCAAAAATAAAGGAATATAACAGCAGGGACTCTCCCTAATTTAAGGTCTCACAGATTGCCCCGAGGGATTAAGCAGGAAGGGCTGTCACCAAACTGTGACAAGGCTACAAGATGTCAAGACAGACTTCCTGATGTCAGGGCCAGCAGGTTCAATGCAGACTGGGAGAAGCTCCCTCAAGAAAATACCTGTACAAGAAAATTCATTAGCCTTGAAGATCAGTGAATGCTATTCTTTGAAAAACTAGAGGTGCCTTAGTGAATTTTATTTTGCCCAATTAAAAAAAAAATTACTACTGAATTTTTCTTTTAGATGCTTTCAGTTACCTACACTGCCAGTATGTGCAGCCAGAACAACACCTCGTGTCTCTTTGTAGCTGGATCCTTTTTCAGCTCAGGCCAAATGAGACTTCAGCCTTTGGAAGCACCTGGAATGGTAAGAAGCAATTGTACCCAACAGTGGTAGCGTCCTAGAGGTGCTGAAAGGCTTTGGGAAGAAATTCCTTCTCTTGGAATGTAGATTAGGTGATGATACCCAAATTAGCATTATTTTAAAGAGTATCATCCTTCGGAACAATTTTTTCTGCAATCAGTTTCAAGTTCTACATTAGAATATTCCTATATTCAATTTATGCAGCTAATTTGCCATAATCTTATTAGCATTGACACAAAGCAAGTCTAGCACATGCTTTTTCATAAAGACAAACTGCAAACCTAGATTTTCTAACACAGTTCAAAACTTCTGGTATTTCCTGAACTTCCTTTGACTTCTAACTCTTAACTCAAGCCAGAAAGTCCAGTACAATATACCCTGTGCTGCTGAACAGTAATTATTTCACTCATGCTAACCCATAAGGGGGTCAGACTTCATTAATTCTAATCTATTTTACACAGATGTTAAAAGTAAATTAATTTTCAAGTTAAAATAAAACACAGGTTTTTAAATATAGATTAGCAATATCAAAGAAACCAAAGAGGCTAGTGCTGCTCTTATTGAACTTGCACCCATGGGACTCAACAGATGAAGAATCAGACCCTTCCATTTCTTCTTTAGTTAAGTGGCCCAGATTCAGCAGTGTCTTACATCACTGATGTGTGAAAACCAGACGTTGGTTATCCCTGTGTTGTTTACAACTGTATAAAACCAGGGATTATTTAATATTTTATTTCAGTGGTGCTCTAAGTCCTCACTTCCACCTCAAAGAAAAATTTGAAAGGCTTCTTAAAACGCTTCCTTACCCTCGTTTTGGGAAACTAGCAGAGTTTTGGAACAATTATGGTAGGAATAAACAAGCTGACCAGAAACAACTGTTGTTATTGTAAGGAAACCCACTTACGCAGGTGGCACTTTGGAATATTTATACTGGAGAGAAAAAGATTGGCTTTTAAAAACATGTTCTCTGGTAAATTGGAAGAACTTTAGCTGGATGGAGGTTTCTGCATGACCCACCTGGTGTGCCAGATCAAGATTGGTAGCATGCTACAGTGACACAGCTGAATAGAAAAGGAAAGTCTCTAGCTGAACTATAAAGCACAGGATTTCTGTGGAAAAATCATCTAGGAAAAGCATGAGCAGTGCCCAGTCAGAGCACACAAGGAGTGAGAATACGCTTCGACAGGATTTCTTTTATGGTTAGGGCACTGTTTTCTTAGCTGAAGCAGATGGCATCTTGAAGAAGGCAGTGAAATTGCTCTGGCAGATACCCTTACCAATAAATACTGTGAATTAAATATCATTAATGGAAGTTTCATAGTGCTATTAAAAGTATTTTAAAGATGGAGAAGCAAGAAGCTCAGTCCTGCAACTTATTGCACACTGGGATCCCGAACAACAACCAAAAAAGTCTAAACATGACCTCTACAAGGCCATGTAGCGCTTGAAGTTGGTGGCACGTAAGGAAGTGTTTTATTAGGTATAGTCCAGAGTAATTATCTTATTTGTAATCTTGAAACTTAAAGCCAACAGTGGAAATGACATAAATTGTTAGCAAAAAATTTACGAGAACAGAGGCACATAACTTCCCAGCAAAATGAAGATATAAAAAGAAAACCATGCGTGCAATCAGCAAGCCAAAACCAACTGTCCAATATGTAACACTTCCTGTAGATTTGGGTTTTTTTCCTTTACCATTCCATATTTTTTGTTTTTTGTCTGCAAAACATCTTTCAGTTAGAGAAACTTTTGCCTACATCCCATCTAACAGACGCCCTAGTGCAACATTCCTTTAATGGATCGTACTCTGAGGAGATTCTCTGTATGCATCATGTTTTCTGAGCGTGGTTAAGCCTTTAGATTTCAAGTTACGGTGCAATAGATCTCACAGAGATTGAAAAAGGCAAGGTAAGCCCATGGGTTAGTTGTGCTGGCTAAGACTGACCACTGATATCAGGGCATGTCCTCAGGTCAAGGCCTCCTAAGAAAATGCAGGTGTGTGTAAAGAGAGACCTGTGGTCTTTTTTCGTACTCATGATTGACACTGATCTTAAAACCATACAGCAACAGTAGCCACAAAACCCAAATATTTATCCTATAAGGATAAAGCAGGTTTATTTACTAAACTCCTGATGTTTACTGTTTACTAAACTCCCCATTACCAATAAAAACTTCAAACTATGCATTTAAGTAAATGTTTCTTGTAAACAGTGGACTTGAGTCCTTTGCAGTCCTTTGATGTCTCCTGCTTTGACTGTAGAAAGAAAAGTGGGGGCATTTAAAACAAGAATAAATTCATCTCCAGCATTTATCAGATCTTGCTGGTTCTCGTTTGCAACCTTATTGCCTCCAAAGCAAACAAACAGGAGAAACTTCAGCTCAGGGATAAAAAGCAGGTACCCAACACGTCTGCCTTGCTGTAGAAAGCAAAGAACACCATTGTTATATTGCCAAACTATTTTTCATTTGAAGTGAGGGTGCCTTGCAGTTCCAGGAATCCTTTTTTGCAATGCTGACTTGGAAGGACATACTAAATTGTTCCAGTGACAACTGCAGCAGAGTTTGGAAAAAGTCCATCCAGAGCAGTTGAGTTAAACTTGAGACTTAAGTGATTTAGAGTTTTGTTCCATTCTAGACCACAACATAAGCAGAGAAAAGCCAGTGAGAGGTTCAGCTGTCCCAGCCTCATGCTCTAGCCTACAGCTGGTAGGCTCTGACAAGAGAGCTACTTGCCTCTTCTGAAAACTCAGTGCTTCTGGATGCTGTTAACATACCCAACACCCAGATACCTCTTCCAGTTTGAGGACAGGAAGCCTATTTTGTACTTGTGAGCCCTTAGGTGGAGCAGGAGCCTTCCTCCTGGTGCCAGAAGTCACCACCTTCCATCCTTCACCTTCTGCTGAGGTTGCACTTACCTTAACCCTCGGAGGAGTACACTGCCTGCCTCTCCTTTGCAGAGGAGATTCAGGGCTCTTCAAGCGGCTGTATTCCAGAGAAGATCCTGTCTATATCCCTTTCATCTTCTCTGGTGCTGTTCTCCTGTAGCTCCTCCACTTGGTAGCACAGCTTCTGCAGGACAAAGGGCCATCTCTCCTAGTCTCAGAGAGAGGCCCCAGGCACTCCTGGCAGCCTGGGACACTTGCAGGGCTGCAGCCACCATCTGAAACTTAATCTGTGTTGAAGCCTCTACCTTGGCAGAGACAACAACCAGGGAAATTACTCTGTGGCATGTTACAACCATGTCTGAGACTCTTACAGCAGAAAAATTCACCTGAATCCTTCTAACTCATACCCTTCCGTATAAGTTGCTCTCTCTGGGGGCTGTGCTCTAGGAGCTGCACTCCTATATTGTCCTCACCTGAGCACCGGCTAAAAGGATGCTTGACCCTCCTTAACTGGGAGCAGCTGTGGTAAAGGCTCTGGGCACTTTAGTCCAGGGCAGATATCACACTCATTTGAAGCTAGTAGAGCATCTCCCCTTATCTCCCCCTGATCTGGTAGCAGCAGGTACCCTCGAGTTTCTGAAAGGGTTCCCCAGCATTTCTTAATGACCTGGGACCTTGTCTCAGAAGGTGCAGAAGCTCCCAAAGCTGAACCCAAAGACTGGTGTGCAAAATGCTGCATTTGTTGGATGCCTCTGTTAGCTGTGCTCTCATAATATCCAGTTCATAATATTCTGAATTAAGCTTCTTTTTAAACCGCATATGGGACAGTGGGTCAGTAAAATGATGTAATTTATAAAACATGAAAAATATTTGGGAGCAGCTTTTCACAGCAGGTCCAGCTCAGTCTGTAGCCTTCTCTCACTCCAGCCAGGTCTAGATGTTGCAGAAGATCACGAAATACTTGCACTTCTTCCATTTCAACTTCAAAATAACCTTGATTTGCTATCATGGTTTATGGCACCAGTGGATGTTGGGTAAGTCACACCCCAGTCCCATTCTTAATCCTATTAACTTCTTGGTCTCATCACTGCATTATGGCAATGAATTCAAGAGTCTGTTTCTACAAAAAAAGCCAACATTTCCTAGGACTCATTCTGCTTATCCTTTTTATCATGCAAAGATCTCTTCTCTGCTACTGGAAATGCAAAATCTGGATGTGATATTGACCCTTCTACTTCGTTTAATATGGGTCTTAACGAGAAAATGACACTCGATCCCGTAAGCCCTGCTTTTGTGGATCAATATTACAAGTCTCAATAAAAGGCAACCCAGAGCATTAGTTAGTTAAATAACGTAGCTCCCTTCTGCTGTTCTTGTGACTCAACAAGGTGTTACTTCTTATTTTTAGGCACGAACAAATGTGGTTTATGGCGTGATAGCCAAACCAGCTGTAAAAATCAGTGTTTCTCCTCAAGTTCACTGCTCTGTTCCACTCCAGCTGGAAACGTAAAACGCAGTGGAGGGAAGGCTTTCACACCTTTCCTGCTTGATGTTGTTCCACGAATCATTGAGCTGCTATTTCAGCCAACCTGACGACCATCAGGACATGACAGAGAATTATGATTCAAACGGGAAATTTCAAGTCCAGCACTTGGCTTCCTGTTGCTATGACTCACATGGTGCAGGGCTGGGGACTTTTGTTGGTGTGTTTTGCATATTTTCCAGTAGACTATCAATAACAAAAATCAATCAGCTGCTGATCGTGAATGCTAAGACCTCCGTGATGCTAAAAATATAGTAGCTTTTGAATAGATAACAGGTTTCTGGAGGCAGGAGGGAAAGGGACTCAAAGGTGCAAAAAACTGAGAAGTTTGGCAGACAGCAGCAACGCTTCTGGCACTGGGTAAAGCTACATCACATTTGCCAATTCATATTTTAGGATTATCTCCTTATTTGCCTACAACTAGCAACCACGCTACATATTGCTTTGTCTAACATCTTCACATCAAGACACTGTTTAATGATTGAAGCAGCACTGGGGAAAGAAGCATCAGAAGACATTAGAAGATTACACATCACACCAATTTAATGCATTACAGAGCAAATCAATTGTGATGGATGGAACGTCAAATAATAATCAGATTACAGAGGGACAAAACCAAGAAGCAGCCAGGGAATTCTGCAACATGGAAAACTGGCAGATTAGATCTAAAAATAATCTTAACTAGATAATCAGTTTTGTATTCGGAGTTTGCACGCACAAAAGATGACTGACAAAAATGCCTGTCACCCCGAGGGCTACCGCAGGAGCCTGGAACAGAACCCCTCTCTTCCTTGGAGAACATCAATGTTGCCATTCATTTCCAAAGGGCTTGCACATACCAAGACTAAAGTTGGCTGTATAGCTTTTCCATTCTTAAGGGCACATTTCTGTTACACCCCACGGGTTTTTGGCTCTTTCAGAGGGTTATTGTGAGCTCTTTGCAGGGGGACAGTTTAAGTCCTCTATCCTGCAAACGCTTAAGCATGTCCTTGTGTGTAAGGCTCTGAATAGTCATCCTCTGGGATTACTTGGGTACGAAAACCAAGCACTTATCAAAGTGTCTGCAGGATTGCTGCCTCGGGAATGAGACACAAAAGGCTCTAGAAAAAACTAGTCCTTAATGAAACCCGATTAAAAAAAAATGTTGTTAAATTTTGGTTAGTTTGTTGCTGCGAGAGAAGTACCTTGACTTTAGCAGAGAGTATTATACACGGTGATTTTTATGATTTGGATACGTGCTATTATGTATGCACACAGGGATGTTATCTACACTAATATCTTTCAGGTATTTTACTTTGAGTGTCACAAGCACACAAAATCAGTTAATTCCTTCCATGTTATGACTGCAGAATGCTGATTGCAGAGCTATTAGTAATATGCGTTCAGAGCATACACTGTACTGACTCTGAAGGATCCACAAGTGAATGCTGAATAATTCACAAAATTTGACAAAATGCAAATAAGGTGACTGGCATGATATCGGAATGCTGAATTCCCAGAGGAACACAAAGGAGATATTAGTATTTTTTTCCTCTTGTAGAAAAATTACTTGTGAGACTATGATTTAATTCATTTTTATTTAAAATCCTTTCATTACTCTGACCATTCCATATGACAGCTGCATTGCAAAATTAACACTAATTTGCAAGCGCAGCTGGGCTCCCGTGACAGTGAGACAAAGCACAAGACATTAAGAGAGAAATGAAGGGTGGAGTTACAGATATACTTAATTTTATAGTATGTATGTCTCAGAATAATTTATTACAAATATACCCCAGTGACATGAGTGTGCATTTTGCACCCATAAAACCCACAGTTTCCTGCATCTGACTTCCTATGACGCAGATTTCTGCAGGTTGCTTTGGGCCAGGTGTACCTTGTGTTAGTCTTTAACCATAGAATCATAGAATGGTTTGGGTTGGAAAGGACCTCAAAGCTCATCTAGTTCCAGCCCCCCTGCCATGGGCAGGGACACCTCCCACTAGACCAGGTTGCTCAAAGCCCCATCCAGCCTGGCCTTGAACACATCCAGTGATGGAGCATCCACAGCTTCCCTGGGCAACCTGTGCCACTATCCCACCACCCTCAGAGTGAAGAACTTCTTCATCATTTCCGATCTAAATCTTCAGCAAGATCTTCTAATCTTAGGCAGCTGATCCCTCCCTGTTTACTCCTCCTGAATTCAAGGAACTGAAAAATGAGTTTTCCCTTGCAAGCTGGAAGCAGTGATGGCTTTGGGAGGGAAAGCTTCTTGCAGAATATTGCAGTGCCAAACACCAGCACATCCCACCCAATTTGCAATAGGTAGCATAGCACAGCAAGTCAGGCTCTTTCCAAGAACTGAGAAGAAGAATACAGACAGGATGTATCATTGGTGTGCTCACAAGCTACTTGATGTTCGATGTACGCTAGAGTAAAATCTGCCTTGGTCATTATATCCTTCCATGGGTATTAACTTTAAATAAAAACAGAATTAGAAATTTTGGGTCTTAATAAAACCAAGTATTTATTTGCATTAAACTCTGCTTCATGGATAGAGAGGTATTCTTTCTATTATCTGTCTAATAAAATATATTATTTATCTAATAAAAGGGAATGTTACATCTATCAGCGGTTTGCTAAACATCTCATTCATTTTGGTTTGCTAAACATCTCATTCATTTTGGTTTGCATAGTGAAGCTTCGGGATGAGGGCACTGATATTTTTGAATACCTGCCAGTCCCCAGAGAAGCTGGAAAAGGTTAGAAATTTATTGCAGGCACCCTGAATACACTAATGTCTTGCAGATAGAGCTGGCATTGATCCTTTCCCCTCTCCTGCTAGATCTTCAGCAGATGAGAGCAGCTATTTGCTTTCCATTGTGCAAGCAGAGCTCCTTGAAGAGAAATATCTTTCTAACTTGGAACACACTGCTTGGAGCAGAGCTGGATTTCTGTTACACAATGACCAATTATTTCCATCCTAGCAATATCTGGGGCAAAGGAATTGTATCTTCAAGAGCATCAGCTCTAGGTGAGCAGAAAAAGAACGGACACCATGGAGATGTCAGCAGAAGCATGCGAGGCATTTAGTTGTTTGGGCACAGGCAGAGCTGGATTAACACCAAAATTCATTTTATGTTTTTTTTAAATTAGGAAAAAAAGGTGGAGAGTGTTCAACTAGGAAGCAGTTCAACTTATACGAGTATAAGGAATAACTCTGTATAAAGACAGGAATTTTATTTTGGTGGTGAATAGAAGTGAGGAATGCTGTCATGCTTTCCAAAGTATTTCTCGTGCTTCTTTTAGTAGAGCACTTACTGAAAAAAAATTGTGTGGACTCCATTTCAGGATTAGACAAATTGTTTCATTTGAGCGCATGGCACACTTTGGTTCTGACCTGTGAAATACTGGATTAAAATGGTACATGGTATTATCAAGATAGCGTTATCAAGATGCTACCAGATCTCTTGCACTGTGGTATCTGCCACTGAAAAAGGTGGAGTAGTTCCGTTTAGTTCCAAACATGGCCCACAGAGATGTATACTCTCAGCTCTCGTGAAAATTAATGGAAAGAGTACACGAAAGCTGGCTTTAGAGCATACCCCTTTATAAACTCTGCTTGTGGAGCATTCATGTATTGCTATGATTTACAGGAGTATGTGCTACATACAGTGACACCAGAAGGTCCCACCTGCTCTTGGGAGCCCTTTGAGCTGGGTGCTGTTCATGCTTGCAACTGGAGACAGTCTCTGTGGAGCCCTCGTCCAATTTGTTGCCCTCTCTAGGCAGCAGGGAGGGAGCCAGGAAGCTGAAAGATGCCCTGTGATATTCTCCACTTCCATATGAACAAACTTCATTAAGACATAAAGCGGTTTGAGCTATATCATATATGACTTTACATGAGAACTATAGGCTTCTACGCAAATTCCTTTTGAAAAGCTTTGGCTGGCTAGACTCTAGCAGCATCCTTCTGCAAGAAGATTGGGTAGAAATGCAAAGCAAGACTAGTGTAGCACAACTTTGAATCCTAGAATCATGATTCCAGGATTCAAAGTAAGGCTAGATCAGCACAACCGTCAAAGATGGCAGATAATTTAATAGGAGCTGAAGATGTGCATCAGCCAGAGTCATTTGCTGTGTGCCTCGGTCCTGAGGGTGGTGATGCCTTCATACAACTGCTTGTTCTTCTGGGCAGCTAATGAAAGCCAGTGACTTGCTGTTAGCATATAGTTAACAGAATTTTGCAGAGGTAAGGTCTGACTTGTTACCAGATACAAAGCTGGTCTCGTCCTTAGTCTTCTACACGTGAATCATAAGTCCTATTTTATGCGACTATTTTAAGGGGAACATACTCCCTCTGAGCTACCTACTCAATGCATTCAACAAATGCACATGCAAGCAGCAAGGCTCTTCTTCAGCCCTGCATACCACAGTGCAGAAAGCAGCTGCGTACGGAAGGCAGGGTGAAAGAATATGGGTGGTGTTGGAATCCTGTAATCCAGAAACCTCAGAAGGACAATCTGCGCAGGAGTGGTAGGCTGCCTGGGCTGCCCTGGGTCAGTCTGGTTGTGGCTGTGGCCTGGAGCTACCTTCTTGACTAATCCTCACCTTGCTTGCATGGGACTTGTTTCTGAAATGTCTCTGCATGTAAAGCAGACCTCTCTCACCTACATTTCTGCCCCAGACAACAACACTCTTTGCACTAAAGGCTGCGTAACTGAGCATTTCAGCACACAAAAAAAGTGCTTTCAAATCATATGGGAAATTCAGGAATTTTTTTCTGTCTGGTATTCCATTTTCCTACAAAAAGGCTGTCTTTCTTCAAACATTCTTTGCCTCTCACTGATCGCCACATCCCAAAACTTCCACCATTTGCATTAACAGATGTGATGGAGAGGTTGGGAACTGACTTGCAGCTTGCTTTTAACTTCAACTGCTTTTTGAACCAAGAGCAGCTAGATCACTAGAAAACCCCGGATAAGAGACAGCTCTGCTCTGTTTAAGAGAGGATTATCACGGTTTAATTTAAACTGCTCCCTTAATGAAATTGACACAAGCTTGCTTGATATCTATTTAAGTTTCCATATTATTTTTTCTCTTGTTTAAATAAAACCGTTTTGAAGAATGCTTTAGGACAAACGTGCACAACTCTGTATGTATACAAGCTCTCAGATGGTGTTACCAAGATCCCGTTTGGAAATGGTACAGCTCATTAGCTTTGCTGGCTCCCAGACAGTTCGGAGCAGTTTGAATTTCCTGCCAATTCAATGGTATTACTTAGTTTGTATTTAAAAGCTTGTGTTTCCTTTTGACCCATGATGGTCAGCAAGCGCAAGCACTGAAGAGCCTGGTCTTTCATCAGCGTCTGCAAGAGGAGAAGAGCTCTGAGACGCTGGATGAGTGCAGCGCTTTGCCTTTTGCTTCCTTTTACTGCTGCTTTACGGAACAGAAGGAATAGACAATGTGAGCTTTTGTACAAAAGTGAGGTGACCTTTCAGAGTTCCATGTGGGATCTGCTGCTGTTTCTATAGAGACCAAATGCATTAACCTGAGTCAAGTGGGAATGCCTGAGGCTCATTGAAAAGGATATCGTTTCTCAGAAAGCTGGAAGATTTAAGTAAAAGGGTTGATTCATTTATTTTACTTTTTAAACAAAGAGAAGCTGCATTTAAACTTCGTCAACTGATTGTCTGAGCAAAGACAAACTTTTTGCGTCTGGTTTCAGCTTCCAATTTCCAACCTGCTCCAGCCTTACCAAAAAACTGTCCTACTTTAGGGTCCCAAATGCTTCTTTGGCTGAATAAGGCTCTATAAGAATTAGTTTTGGTCTGGTGAAAGATGCTTCTTGTTTGGTCAGAGTCTGCAAAAATACCCTAAGATGCTGCTTAGTGTGTCCATCCTGCATCCATGAATTCATAAACCAAAATCTAATCTCCACTCAAGGCAGGTCCTAGGACTTAACTCATTCCCTTCAGACCTAAACCCATTTTGTTTCAATACTCAGAACTAGTGCACAGAATAAAATACTTCTGACTATGTGTAAGAAAGATTTAAAAAATTATAATTCTGAAGGGATCAGTTGCATTCCTTCCCTGGGAGCTGACAAGAAAAGAGAATAATGATAAATTTCTGTACTAACTAACAGAATGAACAGTTTTCACTGATTTAAGGTGCTAGGCCTATTTCATTTGTGGGTAGGTAGACATGAATCATGTCACAAGTGCTGCTTGCTGTGCTTTGTCTAGAGATACACTGTCTGATTAGAAACCTAATGAAGTTCAGCAAGGGCAAGTGTAGGGTCCTGCACCTCAGGAGGAATAACCTCCTGCACCAGCACAGGTTGGGGGTTGAGCTGCTGGAAAGTAGCTCCATGGAGAAGGACCTGGGAATGCTGCTGGACAATAGGTTAACCATGAGCCAGCAATGGGCCCTTATGGCCAAGAAGGCCACAATGGTGTTCTGGGTGCATGAAGAAGAGTGTGGCCAGCAGGTTGAGGGAAGTTCTCCTGTCCCTCTTCTCTGTCCTAGTGAGGCTGCCTCTGGAGTATTGTGTTCAGTTCTGGGCTCCCCAGTTTAAGAGAGACAAGAAACTACTGGAGAAAATCCAGCAGAGGCTACGAAGATGAGACTGGAGCATCTCTGCAACAAGGGAAGGCTGAGAGCCCTGGGGCTGTTTAGCCTGGAGAAGAGAAGGCTGAGAGGGGATCTGATCAATACTTATAAATATCTAAAGGGTGGGGGTCAAGAGGATGGAGCCAGACCCGTTTCAGTGGTGCCCAGTGACAGGACAAGGGGTAACGGGCACAAACTGGAATACAGGAAGTTCCACCTGAACATGAGGAGAAAAGTCTGTGCTGTGAGGGTGGCAGAACCTGGCCCAGGCTGCCCAGAGAGGTTGTGGAGTCTCCTTCTCTGGA